>JAVJIF010027875.1:0-52226 GCA_038442645.1 Agave tequilana
AATATTTAAGCTGTTTGATAGGCATACTTACAGAGTGAGATGAACTTGCGCACATATTAGGGGATTAAGCTTATACTTAAATTTTCTTTTTAGTAAGTTATCATACGTTCTTCTGTCTTTGGAATAATTAATTATTGAATCTGTGAGCATGCATGGCACTGAGATTAAGGTTTGTGCATGGTAGAGACAATTCAATTATTTTTAATGAGTTTCAGTCTTGTGATTTGAATTGATTATCTAGGGATGTGATGGGTCTGTTCTGATTGACTCAACATCATCGAACACCGCGGAAAAGGGCACTCCGAGCAAAAACTCCAGCCTTCGGGGGTTCGAGGTGATCGACAATGCAAAGACCAGACTGGAGGCAAAATGCAGCGGAGTAGTTTCGTGTGCTGATATTCTTGCTTTCGCTGCAAGGGACAGTGTCGTGTGGGTAAGTCCTCATATTATTTTTTTGACTTAATTCAGCACTTTGTCTTATCAATTTATGGTCCTTTTTCTTCACTTGAAAGTTGAAAGTGACATTTTCATGATAAGAACAGTATTTCAAAACCTAAATTTTTAGACAAAAATCTCACGAGTATGTGGACCATGTTGATTTTGGTCTACTACATATAGATAATATTGCTTAATATTACAATCTAGTGGATTTTTTCAGTCTCATGTTTCTCTTTTTGAGAAAATATAATACATACCTTATCACTTTCTTTTATCTGAATATCCTTCTGAATCAAAATGTTGGCTCTTTTTGTCTATTCTACAAGTCAGCAACCTAGTAAATCATATAGGGGTTGTTTGGTTTGAAGGAAGTGAGCAAAAGTAAGGAAATGGGGAAGTATAATTGATCACTTCCCTATCTATCCAAACACTGGAAAAGGAAAATAAGAAACCCCTTTTCCTTTTCTATTTTCTCTTTTACACAACCATTTCCTCACTTCCATAGTGCTACAGTTAATTTTGTGGTCATGTAAATCTCATTTGTAATAAGTTGTAGCACAAAACAGTTAATTTTTTGATCATGTAAATTTCACTTGCATTCTAATTACAGTCCATTTTTTATTTTTCTTAATTAATTTTTATTTTAATATTATTTTGCGGTCAACTTTGTGGTCAACTTTTTCACTTCCACTTCCACATTATCATCCAAACACCGGAAGAGACATAACATTTTTCAAACTACACTTCCCAACAACATCCAAACACGGAAAACTTACTAACCAATTCTCAAGTTCCAAAGGGAACTATTATCACTTCCTTACTTTCTTACTTCCTCATTTTCACCCTTAACCAAACAGGTCCATAGTGAATTTGTCTCATCAAAGATTTCAAAGACATACGTAAATTTAATAATGTATTGTTAATCTGTTTGTTAATTTGTTAGCGCAGACCGGGGGGTTTAGATACCAGGTCCCAGCTGGAAGAAGAGATGGAAGAGTTTCTTTGTCTTCTGAGACTTCTGTCAATCTCCCTGGACGTTCCTTCAACGTTAGTCAACTTACTCAGAGCTTCGCAAACAAGGGGCTCACTCAAGACGAGATGGTCACACTCTCTGGTAATTAATAATATCAAGCAAAACAAGCATTACTTTTTGTTTAAACGACACTAAGTTCTATATTTGATTAATTTTTTTGTCGATTTGCAAAACTTTTTATTTGCTTTCTTTTGAAAATAGTGTGAGTACTCACATAGATACTGATGACTTACATTTATACGCAGGAGCACATACAATTGGCGTCTCTCACTGTAGATCAATAAGCAACAGGCTCTACAGTTTCAACTCAACAGTGAGCCAAGACCCAACTCTTGACCCAATGTACGCGGCACGGCTTAAGCAGCAGTGCCCCCAGGGGAGCAACGACACCAGCATCATCGTCCCGATGGACCCCCGGTCGCCGAGCTGCCTGGACACCAGCTACTACGGCAACATTCTCGCGAACCGCGGCCTGTTCAACTCCGACCAGACTCTCGGGTCCGATAATGCGACGTCAGGCCAAGTCAGGGCCAATGCTTTCAATGGGGTGCTGTGGAAGAGCAAGTTCTCTAAGGCAATGGTGAAGATGGGTCATTGGTGTGCTCACGGGGACCAATGGAGAGATACGGAAGAATTGCAGAGTTATCAATTGATTGTGTATGGAATGATTCCCAGGTGTTTATTTTGTTTTCTTTTTGATCCTCTTATAATTATCATCAATTGCGAGGTAATAAGTATGTATCGAATGAATGGGCAAATGAAGTCGTGGTGTGATCTTATATATTCCAAGTGTTTGCAGTCCAAAAGTGTGGCTGCATAGAAGCCTAGCTTCAACAATTTCCATGTAGTACAACAATGTATAATAACATTATATATAAATATAGGGGTATCTGTACCTTAGCCGCCAGCTGAGGGAGTTCCTCAGCCGGTGGTGACGTGGCCGAATCTATGCCACATATCGGCAGCAGAGTGTAGGCGCTAAAAAAAATCAAAAAATTCCCGCCTAAAGAATCGTCAATCAAATTGACCAAAATATTATTTTTTTTACTTCTAAACTAGCAAAAACTCATCCACAATAAAATTTTATTGCAAATATTTGTAACTTACAGAGAAATTTCTGTTAAATTTATCTGCAATTATAAAATTCCTAGCTCTCCTACATCGAAAATATAAGGAAAAAAAGATTGGATCAAGATGATGAGAAAAAAATAACAGCAATAAAAAGTAAAAAATATGTAAATCCTAAAAAAATTGTTGTAATATATAGTTTTTTTATTAATTAATTTCGCGTTATTTTCAATTCATATAGGTTTAATAAAAGAAACTGAAATGAATAGAAAAATGAAATTTGATGTGGGGCAGCCGTATAATATTGTTTTTTATATTACAAATGTACAGTGTAAAAAAATAATGAAATACAATGGTTAATTTATTTTGCAGATATTTTATAAATCAGATATTCTCGTAACTGCCACAATATTTGCAGATTGTTGGATAATATTTCATACAATTTTTAATGAACTGTGATTATGGTCGGTCTTGGTATTAAAAAATGCTTTATTCTCAATGTATATTATAAATGGGATTCAGGTCACAGTACACATACATTTAAAAATATAATCAAAAAAATATATTGGCATAGCTATCATGATCACAGTCATAGTATAACAAAACTTTTAATCTTATATCACGAGTGCGACCCTAACCGCAGACCTTTTAGCACTGCGACCATGGTTGCAGATTTAATATAATATAACTTCTAATTTTATATCACGTCTGCGACCCTAATCGCATTCCTTATTCGCGTAGAAATAATAGACGAAACATGTTATCGTTCAGCACTGCGACCACAATGTTGTCCTTATTTGCATGCCATATGTAACAGAATTTTGATTGTTTATAAAATTCAACAAAAGTCACAGTCCTAACAACAATCAAACTCAGCAAAGTAGATTAGCCTTGCGACCGTGAGATCAGTTCGCGTATATCATATCTTATAAAATACTATATTAATTACTCTGATCTAATTGAAGTAATTAATATCCTATCTATCGTGATATAATAACAGTCTCGAAAAAAAAAGATGCACTAAAATTAATCTCGATAAAGCAAAAATGTGCACCATACGAAATCTAAATATATTGAAAAAATATTCTATAAAAAGTTAATTTATAGTCACATAATAAACTCTAGAAAAAATGAACTCTTTGGATTCTCCAGCGATAACTGCTTCAATTAAATATTAAATTTCTTTTTATCACTTCTTTGAATACTCAACCGTCACCTATAACATTTATTATTACTATTCATATTGTTCACATTATTGACGTTTTCATAATGTTTGTAAGTAATATATTATCTCATATCTAAAAAAGATATTTGTGCTCTTCGTTTTCAGTTTGATTTCAAAACTTCCTGAAATAATTCATTCTTGAACATGTCTTCCCCATCATCTTTCTCTGAACACTCAGATTTCAATTTTAATCATTCTCTCACCGGTCCTCCTTCTTCTGGGGATTCTAGTGAATCTGACAGCAGTCTGGACTTCACTCCTTTTACTATCTCACTACATCATATAATATTTATCTAATCCTCCTCTTCATGAGGATGATGAAGTTTTCATGGGGCTTAGTAAGGAGGAACTTATTTCTCTGCCACTTTACAAAGACATGCTTAATGAAAGCATGTCCTCTGTTCCTGAAGGTTCGCTTTCTTTGAGCATATTCTTTGCAGGTTCTCTCTCGACACGGATCGAAAGAAGAGTTTGATACAGACGATCCATTCTGGGAGTTAATTTATGAACCAAAGTACCCTCAAAAAGGGAGAGAAACTGAAGAGGACAGCGAGCTAATCGACGAGAGAGAAGATGAGAAAATAAATAATAAACAGGAAGACGAGAAGAATAAAGACAACGAATCTGCTTATGATGGTGATGACAACGAGGATTAGGATTTTCTGCTCTTCTAATATTCACCTTTATTTTGTCTTCTTTTAAGAGCTTTTAATGCTTTTTTTTGTAAGGTCTCTTTCTGACCATATTATGTTATAAATAAAATTTACTTTTATCTAAAAAAATGATCTTTCATATTTTTAAAGTACACATGCATCGCAGTAATCACAGGACTTCTGCGTGGTTTTCTTAATACTGCTACAATGGTCGAGGACCTATTGCATGCAATTATTGTTATCATACAATAAAAAATATAATGATTTACTAAATATAAATGTAAGTCATTTATTAAGAAGTTAACTATGGTCGCACTCTGTGATTATAAATAAATAGTTAATTTTTTTGCATCTCAACTGCGATAATGGTCGCAGTACTCAGATAATAATTACTCTGAACATATAGAACTGCGATTATGATCGCGGTCCATGATTAACTATATTTATATATGAAACTGCGACTACAGTCGCTGTCCTGACAGAAATAGTTTGATCATTGTGCATTCAATAAAGTTAAAAATCAATGATCATGGTCGTAGTTCAAAATTTAACTATATAAATAGATGATACTGCGAACATGATCGCAATCCAGTATATTTCATTGTATATCACAAATTAAAAAACTGCGATTATGGATGCAGTGTGTAACATAAATACAAAGTCCTTCTCAAGCGTGAAAAGTGATAGCAGTCACAGTGAAAAATAAATATATAAAATCATAAGTAAACTGCGACTATAGTCGCAGTCTTTAGTCACCGTTATTATATTTAACCTAGCAAAAGTATCATCCACAATATGTTATCGTTAAACACTGCGACCATAATCTCAGTCCTTATTCGCATGCAATATGTAAAAATAATTTTCATAGTATATATGTGGCATAAGACAACAGTCACAGTAAAGAATAAATTTATAAAATCATAAGTAAACTGCGACTATAGTCGCAGTCCTCAGTCACCGTTATTATATTTAACCTAGTAAATAAATCATCCATAACATGTTATCGTTAAGCACTGCGATCATAGCCGCAGTCCTTATTCACATGTATGTAAAAAAAAAAATTCATAGTTTATACGTGACATGCGAATAAGTAAACTTCGACTATGTTCGCAATCAGTAAAATTCTTACAGATCATATCATAAAAACCTACAAAATTAATTTGTTTATATATAAATTAAGCACAAAAAAATGACATGTTTATGAGATCCTCATGATACAATCCTATATATAATTGTAAACTGCGACAAAGGTCGCTTTTAAACTATTGAGAAATTACTTTATTGACCACTATGAACTTAGTCGCATTCCTAAAATATTTCATATCTACGTATAAAAAAATTTAATAAAGAAGCATTCAAATTTATTTCGTGACTTGATGAAGTTGCACTTGAAGAGACCTGATTCATATTCAGTTGGTCGCAGTTATAAAGATAATTGTGACAATATTGACTAACGTCTGAAGTATAAAAATAATAATAAGCTATACAGATCCACTATCTTTTACCGCAGGGACATTTGGTAATTTCAGCTGTTTCAATAAGCGGGCCATCCTTTCTAGTGTGGCTAATAATGTGCCACGTTACCGCAGGCTGAGAAGGACTCTCAACTGTTGGCTGATATACATATTTCTGATATTTCTGATATATATATACACACACACACACACACATATATAGAAAAAGTATATCAAGTGACAGCTGAAAGTGTCTCTCAGCTGGCGTTGACGTGGCATAATATGTGCCACAGTTTTGGTAATCTTCATGAATACCCCGCTTTTATAAATAACTAAAATTAGTAAAATCCTCTGTTGCTCAAAAAACAGTTTTTCTTAAGATGAGATTAGTTTTATATTCTTTATTAGTATTTTTCCTCTCTTTTTCTATTTCTATCTCTCTCTAAATCTCCGCGCGCTGTCAAAACTTGGATTTCGAATTCGCAGAGAACTCCATTCTTACAAAAGAAGGATCAGATATTGATTTTGACTTTATAGATCTAAATCTCCATCAGATCTCTATCGAGATCTCTATCAGATTTCTCTCGGCTTGTCTATTTTAAGGTCGAGCCTGAACTATAATTCATCTCCCGCCACCCCAGCTCATCGCAGGCCCCACCCCTTTTCTCTCCATCTAAATATGAATCAGTTATCATCAAGTTAAACTTCATTACAGGATATGAGGGTGATCTTTAGATGTGGATCAGAAGGTTAGTTTTTTTTTTCATTTTTATTTATGTTATTCTTTGTCACAATTGTCACTGAAAAATTGTAGGGTGCCCTAAATGAGACTGCGATCTAGTATAAATTTTCTACTAAAGGATGCGACTAAGGTTGCAGTTTTTAATAAATAACTTCACAATTCTTTTAAACCGCGACCTTAATCACAGTCTATAATTATATTAAGTGTGTGATCTTAAATAAGAGTCCCTAAGGCCTTTTTGCTTATGTATAGTTTTGTCTAGGTCGCCAATTTTACTTCTTCCGTCTCTATTCTAGTTTCCATTGTTGTTATTCTTTTCCTTCTCTTAAATGGGTCTACTCTTCTCCTGTTGCTTTTTTCCTTCTTTGTCGTCTTCTTCCTCGTATTCCCGCTTCCTTTTTCTTAACAGGATTGTGGGCTAGTCAATGAGGGATATGAGGGGTCTCTCCTCCCTCGTGAAGATATCACTTTTTTCTTCTTCCTTGATGAATAGGATCCCTTGGCTCTCCCTTTTTTTCCTCCTTTCTTATCCCTTGTTCCTCTTCCTCTATGGTTGCATATTTTATTTCTATGCATTGCCCTTGTAGTGTGAAAAAGAGAAGTTCATTGCAGTTCAATTGCTCTAGATGGTTTCATTATTCTGCTTGATTCCTCTCCTTCCCTTGCAGTATTCTCGTGATAGTCTTTGCGGTTTTAATTCTTTGTTTCTCGTCGCTTATGCATGGCACAATTATCCCTTCACATTGGTTATATTCGAGCTTCACCTTTTCATCTAGTATCCTTTTTGCTAGTGTATAGGGGGACCAACTTATTCTTCTTTGCATACACCCCCAAAGGGTTGCAATAACTCTTTTCCCCTCGAGAGCAGTCCTTTAATATATACAAGTTTCTGTCTATCTTATAATCATTAATTATTTAAGGATTGCGACAATAGTCACAGTATTTAATAAAACACTTTTTGTAATAGTAAAAACATCTACAGTAGTACGACCACGTTCCTCAAATATTTTTGGCAATGCGACTAAGGTCGTAATCTTTAATTATTATATTTATATTGCTTTTCTCAATATTTTTTTATTTTAATATTACAATTTTATGGTAGGAAATGAATTTGCATGGTGAAATGTCTGAAAGCGTAGTTATTTTTTAAGACAAGAATTTACAACAGATGATGAAGCATACAAGTTCTACAATGCTCATGCAAGGAACAACTATTTTGGCGTGAGGAAAAAAGAATAGATAAGTCACGGAGGTATCCACATGAAGTTATTTGTAGAAAATATTATTGCAACAAGAAGAGTGTGAAGAGTTGGGTGATAAAAGACAAGAAGGGATTACCGTCAACCATTGTATTGATACTAGAGTTAAGTGTCCCGCTGAGATGCATATTGGTTTGCGTTTATTATCAGACAAAAGGTTTTGGGTGGTCACCAAGTTTGTTGATTCGCATTCGCATGATTTATCAAGCCTAAATAAGGTCCATTACTTTTATTCTCATCAGACACATCGATTAAAGATGAGCAGAAACATTATGATCAATTTGATTGATGTAGGAATATGTCCCTCTAAAATTGCCCGGGTTGTTAATGCAATGAATCATGGAGAAGATTGTGAACAAGTAAGTCCACAAAAAGTCATTGATTTTATTTGACATAAGAGAAATAATAATGGGTATGAGTTTATTTCTGACATCAAATAATTTCAAGAGAAAGCAGAGTCAGATCCAGAATTTTTCTTTGCCAGTGAGGTTGATCATGTAGGCACACTAAGAATTATTTTTTGGGCTGACGAAAGTGCAATATCTTTTTATTTAAGTTTTTCTGATATAGTGACTTTTGACACAACTTACAGAACTAATCATTTTAAGGTGCCCTTTACTCCATTCACTAGAGTAAATCATCATCGACAGTCTATTTTGTTCGGTTGTGTAATGCTAGCAGATGAGTAAAGAGATGAAAAAGAATACATTTGTTTGATTTTTCTATAAATGGCTCAAATGCATGCACGTAGTGGAACTAAAGGTGATCATTACTGATCACGATACCCAGATAGGTGATGCTATCAAGAAAGTTTTTCCAAATTGCCTGCATCGTTACTGTTTTTGGCATATAAGAAAACACATTGCCGAGCAAAAGTTTCCTTGATGAACAAGTATGGAGATGATTTTTTCATTAATTTCAACTTTTGATATTCCTCCCATGATATAAGCACCTGCGAGTTGGAGATTAATGAAGCAAAAATATTATATAGATGAAGAAGAAGACAGTTGGTTGGTAAAAGATGTACAGATTGCGTACACATTGAATTAATGCTTATCTAAAAGATATTTTTTTCCTAGAACGACAACTAGTCAAAGGTCTGAGAGTATTAATTTTCTTTTTGACGGGTTTGTGAATATAAATATAAAACTTGTTGAGTTTATCTACCAATAGATAAAGTTGTCATTTTTCGTTGTAGAGCTGAATTTCAAGAAGACTTCCTGTGTTTTAATTGTGTGCCTAATTGTACATCAAATCCATATGAGATATAAATTTTGAATACCAGAAAGATTTTTCAGTTATTTCAAAAGGAACGGACAATTATAATGATACTGTTTTCCGAAGAGTTGGAACATGAAAGCTTAAGAATAACTTTTTTAGTCGGTGATTTTTCTGAATCAAAAGACAGTTGGGACCAGGTCAGTTATGAGAATTATGGTGAGCTTCATGTTTTTTGTAATGGTGTATTATTTGAAACCGAGGGGATCTTTTGTAGACATACTTTGTACATTTTATGGCGCAATCATACTACACATATACCAGAATCTTATATACTATAGAGATGGAGATGGGATGCTTGTTACAAGAATGTTGTAATTGAACATGGTATGAAATCTTATCCAAATCAAGGTATGAGAGGAATTGCAAGATTGTGGACACTTCGATCCAAATTTTATGCAATTCTCGAAATACTGTCTGATTCGGATATCCATCTTTACACGTTGGATGGTGTGTTGGAAGAATTTGCTATAGAAACTAGTAATGACTTCAAATTTAAGACATTTAAAGATCAATCATCAGAAACTAAAACTAATGTTGATTCTAGTTCTTCAGTTATGGTATTGAGAGACAGTGAAGAATATATAGTACGCGATCCTCTTAATCTTGTGGCTATAAAGGGGAGGCCTAAAAGTGCATTCAGGATAAAGTCTAAATTTGAAGATTCTCTATCACAGAAGGAGGTGAAACACTGTAAATGTGAAAACTATCAACAATTGAGTCATTACAGGACTGGTTGTCCATTATTGTTATGATATTTTTCTCTTATATCATTTGCATTTTATTTGCTGTTTTAAACATTTAAATTAATTTTTTAATAAAATTTTTGCATCACGCATGTTTTTTCATTATCATAAGAATTGAATTTTTATTTTTTTTTCGTAGAGAAAATAGTATCAGCCTATAGCAACTGAGAATGAAGAAAGAGTTATTTTTTATATCGTCATATGAGGAACATAACCAAAGTTGCAGTGTTATTGTAGAAATGATATCACTGAATTGCGACCAAAGTTGCAGTTCAATTAATATTTCATAAATTTGTTGCTCGCTGCACTTGTTCTGTAGGTTTTATTATATTAAGAACTTTTCATTTATGTTACGAATTTACTATGGTGTATTTTATTAGTTTGTTTGAATTTAGTGAAACTTACTTTTTTTTATGAGCACTGCGACCATGGTCACATATACGATTGTGGTTCTAGTTAACTTTTTTGAACTGCGACGATTGTCGCTGTTTTTAAATTATTTGAATATGTTGCCATCATAGTGTTTTGGTCATGACTGCGACCTTAGTCGCAATTTTCATAATTCATTGTAGAAGGTTGCATTTTATGTTGAACATAGCGGCCCTATTCGTAATTATATGGACAACGAACACAGTCACAGTTTTTGCTGAAGGTCGGATATTTTTAACTTAAGAAACCTGATAGGATATATTTTTGACTAATTTTTATGTTTTGTGAAATCTTTTTTCACTTTTGTATTAGAAAACTATTGACTTATCATAATACCTGTGACTAGAGTCACTGTTTTTAATATATTTTTATATATTAATTTTTACAGCGATCATGGTTGCAGTCTTTTATCAAAAAATTGAGAATTTTTCATTAACACAAGAAAAGTGCGACCACAGTTAACTTCTCACATAAACCTTACAAGAAAGGGCATTAAATTTTAAGATAGAAGAAAATTTTATTTATTTAATGGAGCTTACAAAAATAAAAGCATTAAAATACCCACAAAAGAGACAGTTTTAAATTGATTATGAAAATGTAGACTGTCAAAAATTACTGAAAAAAGTCATCAGATAGCAGAGTCCATATTTCAGACACAAGGTTGATAAAAATCATTAACGCAAATATCAAGACACGAGGCTTGAAACCTGCATCTCAGCGCATTGTAAAGATAAGACGCGAAGCTCGAAGCTCGCGTCTCAGCGTCATTGCAAAGCCAAGACGCGTGGCTTAAAACTCACGTCTCAGCATCATTCCAGAGCCAAGACGCAGGGCTTAAAACTCACGTATCAGCGTCATTCCCAGAGCCAAGACGCAGGGTTCGAAGCTCGCATCTCAGCATTATTGCAAAACCAAGACGCAGAGCTTGAAGCCCGCATCTCAGCAGAGCTCGACGCCCGCGTCTCAATACTACCGCGGCGCCCAAACACAGGGCTCGAAGCTTGGACCCCTGCATCACTGCAACGACAAGACGCAGAACTCAAATCCCGCGTCTCAATACCGCTGCAATACCAAGATGCAAAACTCGAAACCCGCGTCCTATCATCACCACAGTGTCAAAACGCGAGGCTCAGAACCTGCGTCAAGCAGTATCTCAATAGCTAAAAGTAGAGCTCCAGCCCATGTTTCAGCTGTAGAGGAGCCCTGTATTTTAGTTGTAACTGCCCTCATTATCGGATCAATTACTGCCCACGTAATGAGGGGAGTTAACCCCTATTATAGAGGGTTTTTAGGGGACAATTTTACCCCTAAAACTCCTATAAATAACTCAATTTGTTATTGGAGGGAGGCAGAATTTTTGGAGAGGGAGGAAAATTTTACAGCTGAGGAATACTGATAAAGAGTTCAACTCTTCTACACTAACTTGCTGAGCTCAAGTATTTACCTAAGTCTCTTTGAGATTTCATTGGAAAGGAGCTGTGCTACTCTGTCCATGATCAGAAGAGAAGATTCCCAGAAGAGCTTGACGTTCACCCGGTCAACAAAAAGTAAAATTCATTTTTCACCGCTACATCAAGAACCTGGCTTTAAACAAAGGAGAGATCTAATCATTCTTCCCTCTTTTGTAATCAGATTGTTGATCCATTGTAATTTTCTTTATAATCAAACAAAGAATTTACATACTTTCAATTTTTTTCTGAGAAGCAAGAGATGGCGACTCCGCTGGGGAGTATTGTCTCCACTCATGAGCAAATTGTGGCGCAAGGTGACGTTACTTTCATGTGAAAAACGGTCAAGTCACTTGTCGTGAAATTCGACCAGACAAAGTATGAAGAGTTTCTCTCTTCTGGCTGTAAAAGCTCTAGGGTGGTGCGGTAGTACATTAAAGTCACCTCGAAGGTCTGCTCTCAGGTCCCTTCGGAGACTTCCCCAAGATTGCCTGCACAAACAATACCATTTCTGGCTGCGTCGCGTGCGTGGCCCGCGTCAACATCTCCCATAAGACCCGTGAGGCTAATGTCATTGAAGGTCAATCTAATCACACCCTTTCTCTTCCTCAGCTCCAGGTTACCGGGGGTTTCCAACAACCAATAAAGTGTAACTAGAATGCCGAACGTCGACAAAGACGATGCGCACGTCGACAATAGATGGAAGAAGCTGGAAAAAAAACTTTTGTCCAGCAGATGCAGAACGCGAGGCTCATGCCTGCGTCTCTTCTGAATCGCATCATACGCGAGAAGTCTGTGTCTGGATACCAAAATGCAGAGCTCAAGAGGCTCACATTTCTGAGGCCTCACCTCCCAGATGCAACGATCAGCAATGCGAGATCCGAGCCTCTTCTCAGAGGCACAAGACCCGCATCTCTATGACAAAATGCGGGACTCATAAAGTCCGTGTTTCGCAAGTGTCGCTAGCTGAACTCAACAATCAGTAATGCGAGGTTCGCGTCTCTTCTCAGCAGAGGCATGAGACCCACGTTTCTATGCCAAAACGCGAGAGCCGCGTCTATTCTACAGAACGTGAGCTCCGCATCTCTGAACCCTGTATCTCAGAGTTGCGACGCAAGGTTAACATTCGGGAGCTAAAAAGCCCTCGTCCCTAGAAACTCGAGGCTGGTCTCTTTGACTCGCCTCTGACGGATCTAAGAGATTACTTGACGAAGAAGAGGAGTGTTTATCAAATCACTCCATCATATTACTATGAATAGCTCATCACAACGATGTTCTTTGAATGCCACTGCAGCTCGCATGTAAGTAAGCAGTCAGTGTTTAGACGCTTATCGTTTACGATAATCCCCCGATCAGCCAAGAGGCGTCGTTCCTGCACAAGGAGAACTTTTTCTGACACAGAGTACCCTAATGTCACTGCGAATATGGTGAGTCTAAGCACTTTGTCAAGTAGAAGTAAAGAGAAATAACCAATAGTCAGCTCTGACAAGTCTGACACTGAACCGGAAGGAGTTTAATAGCATACCCGCACTCGAACTGGTGTGGTATCCCCAGTTGACTATAGTGCCCTTGCCCGGGGCATTAAAGTAAGTGAATCACATGCTGCCATTGCAGACTCACAGGCCTCGATCTCTTCTGTAGAGAAGGAAGCCTTCGCGTATATGGCAAGCACTCCTAAAGAAATGACCAGGTCTTTTGAACAGCAAGCTCAGGCCCAGAGAGAACAACTCGATATGATTCACGCCCAACAAGAACCTATTGTCATCCTCAAGAAGATGTTTTTGCAATTTCTTGAGGGCAAGAAGAAGCCGAAGGCCAAGACTCCTTCTAAGAAGTTCAAGGGCAAATGGAAGAAAGGGGAAAGCTCGTCTTCTGCACATACTGAGGAGGAGGAGCATTCCAACTCTGAGTCATCCAAGCCTCCATCTGAAGAGGGAGGTAATTCAGAGAATGGGAGCACTCATTCTAAAAGGAAGAATAAACTGGAATAGCGTCTTGAAGCCTTCACCAATTGGAAAGGCCTCCATAGAGCAGGAGTGGTCTAGCCGTACCCGGCTGAGTGGGATCTTATCCTATACCCTCCTAAGTTCAAAGCTCTGACCCTACAAGCCTTCGACGGAAAAGGGTCATCGAAGCAGCATATATACTACTTTAATTCTCAGATAGAAAATGTAGTATCAAATGATGCCATCCTGACGCGTTTATTCATTAGCACTCTAAAGGGACTCTCTTTCAAATGGTTCATGAAGCTCCCAGAAGGCTCCATAAACAACGGGGTGATCTGGAGAAGCTTTTCCTTACACACTTCGAAGACGACTTAGAGATTACCATGACAACTCTTCTGACAATGAGGCAATGAAAAAGAGAGTTAGTTAAAGCATTTATGGAGAGATTTCAGAATATGGCACTCTGATGTCCTAGCGGTATGACCCAGGCCACCCTGGTAGAAACATGCCATCACACTTTGCAAACCTCACTTCTAACTTAGATAAGAGTTCCTAAAAGTCGTACCTAAAAATAGTTAGTCTAGCAAGACGAACAGGTAGAAGAGATTATCGCCAGGGTTAAGGCAGAAGAAAACAAGCGCAGATCCGAAAAGTCGATAGGCACACGCCAGAAGTATCTTTATAATCTAAAAGGAAGGACACATTGGTGACAGAGACAAAGTTTCCCACTAAACCCAAGCCGGCTAGAGGGGGTAGCTCTTCAAACAGTACTCCTTCAAGGAAGAACATGTTGATTCATTGTTCAAGTTACTTAACAAGAGCAACAGATTAAAGCTTCCAGAAGCTAGACGTCCTAAGGAGGTCGGCAAGGCCGACAATCCTAACTACTGCTTGTACCACAGGATGATGGAGCACCCTACCAAGACCTGTAATATCTTCAAAGACATCCTCCAAGTTTTGATTGATGCGGAGATGCTCAAGCTCCGTCCAGAGCACAAAAAATTGACAGCTAATATGACGTCATTTCTTTAGTTCGAGGAACAGCCTCTAACGTCGACCGGAGTAGTTCTTATCCCAAAAAGGGAACTAAGGGTACTCAATATAGATCTACATCACCAGCAGAAGAAAGGTCTCATACCTGTTATTACTACTTAAGGAGAGATCATATGGATTCATCCTGACCTCATGGAAGACCAATAGTGGGCAAAGCAAAAGCCTCGCCTTATAATGTGGTATGTGCTTCCTCCCACGAAGCAGAAATCGATGTCCCCTCGCTAACTAACTCGGAGGAGGAGATAATTGTCCTTGCTACAGAGCTGAATGCACCGGTTATGGCCGAAGCTCATTCAGGTCATTCGTACTTGAAGAAATACGACGAGATGGTAACAAATCCGCATAACCCCACCTCAGAGCCAACCAAGCCATCCACAAAGCAACTCGTGGAGAAGCAAAAGAAGCTTTGATATTCCAAGGCTCTCCCAAAGGACAAAGCGGAAGAATCTTGCACCTTACCGCTTTGATGTCTTGGCTTAACTGGCCAACATCCCCGTCAGGATTACCCTTTACGAGCTCCTGAGACTGTCAAAAGTCAATAAGAGAAGCTCTGAGAGAAGCTTTAGCTCATGCTGAGGTCTTTATGATCTCGGCTGAACCACAAGAGGAAGATAAAGAAGACTGCCTTTACGCCTCTCAACATGCCCCTTGCATAACCTTCACTCCAAACGACATACAGGGTAAAGGAAAATATGATAGGCCTCTGTATTTCACGGGTATATTAGATTGTCTGAAGTGAGCCGCATTCAGGTGGATCCAGGATCCGCATTGAGCATCATGCCCCATCAGGTCATGCAGCACTTGGGAATCCCCACTCACCGATCAAGCGCTACTCAAACTACCATTTATGGTTTCAACGCCAGTGGTATGCGCCCAATAGGAAAAATTAAACTCAAATGTCAAATTGGGGACCTATGATCTAAAGTGACGTGCTACGTTATTGACACCGACACTTCGTATAATGTGCTGTTTGGATGAACATGGATTCATCGCAACTCCATCATCCCCACTACTCTCCATCAAGTCATGAAATATATTGAAGGGGATGAAAAGGTCTGAACGTTGATCACCCGAAAGGCATCCGTTCAAGGGGGTAGAGAACTACTTCACAGACTCCCTTCTGTACCAGGATTCTCTGGGAGACAGGCAAGAATCCCCAGTCAGAGGAACTAAACTCTAGTAATGAAGCTGATGTTGAGCCCGAGGCAGAAGAAAAATGTCTTTGGGAGCTGAACCCACTTGTAACGAGCATTAATAAGATCGATGTCAAGAACACCGCTAATGATGTTGGCAAATGGTATATTAATGAAGAATTAGATTTGGTTTACTTTTCTATATTTGCTTCTGATTCTGCGCCATCAGAAACTAGTACCGATGTACGTGATGTCCCCTGGTCGGTAATAGATGCCCTGACATCATTGCATGTACCGGTGAGGTCATCTCTCACAATATATCAAGGCGTCAGTGATGCGCAAGATTTTCTTTGAGGTCCCAGCAAGAAGCAAAGGTCAAAAATTGATTCTTTTTGGAAGAGTCGAATCCAAATCAATGATTTGCGAAGACTCAGAAAGCGAGAATGAACCTCATCAGTTCTCTTATTACGAACCAAATGTACTCAGAATGATGGAGAACATGGGTATGACTTAACAAGTAGTCCTGGCTTGAACTTTGGCAAAGGAAGGATAACACTACTTCGATCCTTCGTTCCAAAAGGGAAAGCCCCTGATTATTATCATCAAAGTCGCACGGGGTTGGGCTATGTGTCGACTCCAATCCCGTCAGCCTCTGAGTCTGAAGAGTCATTATACCATAATCACTCGTCAGGCACGTTATCGTGGGAGTCAGATGTCAGTTTTGGCAACATCTTTAAAGACCTTTCAGTAAACATAGTTTCAACAAGCCACCCAGAAGATGGAGATGAAAAAATAATCCAGGCAGATACAGATCCTTGATCCAACACCTAAATACTCTCTGGGATATTCGCTTTGAACAACGCGAACCACCCACAGAGGATAAGGTTACCTAGATTAATCTGGGAGATAAGATTAATCCAAAGCCCATCTTCGTAAGCGAAAGCTTATCACCCCCCGAGAAGGAAGATATAATATCTCTTGTGTGAGAGTATACAGAAGTTTTTGCTTGGAACTACGAGGATATGCCTGGGCTTGATCCTCAAGTGGTTATGCATCGCCTCAACATTAATTCGGATGCGAAGCCCATCAAGCGACAGCAACAACGGTTCCACCCGGAGGTAATGGAAGTGATCCAGTCAGAAGTCAAGAAGCTTATAGACTCCGATTTTATCAGGGAAGAACAACACCTTGATTGGTTAGCCAATATTGTCCCAGTTACTAAGAAAAATGGGAAGATCCGGGTTTGCATTGATTTCAGTGATCTAAATGAGGCATGTCCTAAAGATGAGTTTCCCCTTCCAATCACGGATGTTATGATAGACAACACGTGTGGGTATAAATGGATGTCTTTCATGTACGGATTCTCTGGGTATAATTAAATTAAAGTGTACCCTGACGATGAGAAGCATACATCTTTCGAACATCATTGGGGGTGTGTTGCTATACTGTCATACCCTTCAGATTGAAGAATGCGGGGGCGACATACCAGAGAGCTATGAATACAATTTTTCACGAGCATATACGCAAAACAGTAGAATGCTACGTTGACGACATTGCAGTGAAAATCACATAGTAGATCTAAAGACAGTGCTCGATATTATGTGGGCGCATCAATTGAAGATGAATCCCACCAAATCTTTCCTGGGGGTAGCCAGCGGTAAATTTCTAGGGTTTGTCGTCACATCCAAAGGGATCCACTTCGACCCAGAGAAAGTCTGCGTCGTACAGGAGATAGAACCTCCAAGGATCTTAGAAAGCTTAGAGGATTGCAAGGGCGTCTAGCATATATCCAAAGGTTTATCTCAAATCTCGCAGGACAATACCGACTCTTCAACCCAATTGATTAAGAAGTGTGTTTCATTCATCTGGGATGATGCTTGGCAACAAGTGTTTGAGAAAATCAAGTCGTATCTCACGCATCCACCTGTCTTTATAACTCTGGTGTCAGGGAAATCTTTCTTGATATACGTCTGAGTTATGAATCATTCTCTAGGAGACTTGCTAGCCTAGAATAATGATCAGGGACATGAGCAGACAATTTACTACCTGAGTAGAACTATGATTGGAGCTGAACATCGGTACAACCCGATCGAAAAAGAATGCTTGGCGTTGGTATTTGCCGTTTAGAAGATGCGACACTATTTGGTGGGACAAACCATACACATCATATCAAAAGTTAATCCTTTAAGATTTCTTATGATGAAGCTATTGACGCTAAATAGTCGATTGGCAAAATGGGTCATATTGCTCTCCCAATATGAGATGCAATTCTGTTATGAAAAGCTGTGAAGGGATAGGAGGTGGCAGATTTCTTGGCTGAGCATCCAGATCTAAGGATAACCAAACTTTATGAAGATCTCCCAGATAAGATCGCTGATTTTGCTTGACCCAGACATCTTTCAGAAAACAGGTGTGGCAACTCTTCTTCGACGGTGAATCGAGAACAGGTCCGCGAGGAAATATTGTAGTAGGAATAGGGGTAGTACTTGTCTCCCCACTGAACTACGTAATCCCTCGTGCATTCTCATTAACTGAGCCATGTTCCAATAATGTAGCAGAATACAATGCTTTCTTAATCGGGATGCAAATGGCCGATGAGATTGGCATTAAAAATCTCGAAGCACACGGTGACTCAAAGCTCATCATTAACCAGGTTCGCGGAGAGTACAAGGTCAGACATGAAGACAAGGTACCCTATCATAATGCAACTATCCACATGGCAGAGAGATTCAGAACTACATCGATCATGTACCTCTCTAGTAAAATGCGCATGCAGATGCTGTGGCATCTCTTGCTGCTTCTTTGGCTCCTCCAGCCGGAGTGGCAGAGAAAGTACTCGTCTACAGCTATGACTTGTACTATCCAAGATTCGCTTTTGAAGATAAACAAAAGCCAACAGGAGACCCTCAAATCAAAGAAGCCCTAGAGACGTCAACAGGTCTAGAGCTCAGAGATTGGTGATTCCCATACATCGACTACGCATTGTACGACATTTTGCCTGATGACCCTAAAGAGGTGGCTGCCATTAGAAGGAAAGCCTCTAAATTCTATTGCAATGCGATCATAAGAACATTGTATCGCCGATCGCATGATAGAATCCTCCTCCGCTACTTGTCACATAAAGAGGCACAGGAAATACTAAAAGAGGCTCATGATGGCATGTGTGGAGCTCACCAACCTGGTCCAAAACTTGGAGATCGACTCCAAAAACTGGGATATTATTGGCAAAAAATGATCCCTGATACCATTGCTTATACTAAGTGATGCCACACTTATCAGGTCCATAGTGACTTCATCCACCAGGCACCGGGACATCTTCGCCCTACAACTTCTTTCTGGCCATTCGAAATGTGGGGAATGGATGTGGTTGATCCTTTCAGCCCACCTTTATCCAAAAGACATCCATTTATCTTAACCATAACTGACTACTTCTCTAAATGGGCTGAAGTTATCCCCTTAAGAGAGGTGAAGACATCTGATATGATCAAATTCGTTATACATCATGTGGTCTACCGCTTTGGTGTGCCACGACAGATTATCCATGATAATGGGCCTCAGTTCTCAGCCAAGCCTTTCAAAGATTCTGCAACAACTTCAGAATCCAGAGTGTGTCTTCAACAGCATACAACCCTGCCGCTAACGACCTTGTAGAAGCTTTCAACAACACCATTGAGAAACTTCTCAAGAAATTCATCATGAAGAGTCAACGCGACTGGAATGATAAGTTAGGTGAATGCTTATGAGCTTATCGCACAACAGTGAGAACCCCGACGAAAGCTACACCGTTTTCTTTGTTATATGGGTGTGAAGTCGTACTTTCACTAGAAATTCAGATCTCATCTCTATGCGTTGCCTCGACAATGGAGATGACAAATGAGGAAAAGCACCGACTGCGACTCCAGGAGCTGGAAGCTTTAGACAATAAATGCCTGCAAGCTCAACAACAAATCGAGCTCTATTAAGCTCGATTACTAAAGCTTTCAATAAAAAAGTCAAGGAACGGACTTTCAAGAAAGGTGACCTTGTCTTAACTATCAGAAGACCGATGGTAATGACACATAAGACCAAAGAGAAATTTTAGCCCAAATAGGAAGGACCATTTGTAGTGGAGTCGGTCTACTCAAATAGAGCATACCGCCTTATAACCCCAGACGACGACACGCTCATGATGCTGACCAACAACAGATCTTAAAGAAGTACTATTCTTGACAGGATTCTTCCTATTATCAGGTTAACATTACACTTCTGATCAAAACTTTCAGATCCAAGATGTTTGTAAGAGCGCCAAAGAAAAACTTCTTTCTTTCTTCAATGGATCACATCACGGTCGATCAGTGACGAGCCAATCGAACTCTGGTTACATCATGATGCATGATGTAAACATCTAAGAAGAAACAAAATGCGAAACTTCAATTTTAACTTTGTTCCCTTCTCTAGTTTATCTGTGAACTTGGCAAGATTCTTCCTATGATCAGGTTAACATTATACCTCTGATCAAAATTTTCAGATCCAAGATGTTTGGAAGAGCGCAAAAAAAAGCTTATTTTTTTCTTCAACGGATCACATCATGGTAGATCAGTGTTCGAACGCTGGTTACATCATGATGCATGATGTAAACATTAAAGAAGAAACAAAATACGAAACTTCAGTTTTAGCCTTGTTACTCTTCTGTAGTTTATCTATGAACATCCGACGCCTTTGACGATTAAAGATAGAGGAAAATGTTGGTTTTTTAAGTCCAATATAAGTCCTCGATAACTCATCATGCTGAGGGGAATAGCATGGCTAGCCCAAACGGTAGTTGATAAAGACATACCAAATCCGTTGATAGCTGAGGGTTTGCTAAAAATCCTAAGAGACCTGGTCCTGTCTTCCCCTCCAAAATCTCTTACCAATTCTCTCCTGCGGAATGGTAGGACCACAAAAATACCTGTGTCCATTTTCCTGACAGAATGAGCAGAGACTTATCACGTTAACAGTAAACTTCTTACAAGCTATTTTTCTCGATCTCCAATGGAGTCAGTCAAGTTACATTAAACCTCTGACAATAAAACTCACTCAAAATCTTCGTTGTTATGTTAATATTATACCTCTAACAACAAACCTCTCATGCCCTTAGAAAATCAATGTTTGTCACATTAATATTACACCTCTGACAATTCATTCTATTTTTCACCGAAGTCCCCTACCAATTTTCTCCCATGGAATGGTAGGTCCACAAGCTCAATCACTGCTATGTTAACACTACACCTCTAATAGTGAAAAGTTTCAATACTTCACAGTGAGTACAAACTTTCACTTGTCACTCCCTTACATGGAATGACAAGTCCTCAAAATTGCTCATATCACAAATCAACTCTTGTCATGCTAACACTACACCTCTGACAAATTACTGTTAAGTTTAATACTACACCTCTAACAATGATTAAGTTGCTGCCAAGTTCAATACGAAACCTCTGACAGTCACTTTTCTCAGGCTTCCATATCGAAGCTGAGATGAGCGATGCTAAGTTTAGCATCATACTTCTAGCATCCAGTTCATTGTTAAGTTCAATAAGATACCTATGACAATGACTTTTTCTCGAACTTCTGTATCGAAGTCTAGATGACTAATGCTAAGTTTAAAATTACATCTCTAGCATTACCTCCACTGTCAAGTTTAACACCACACTTATAATAGTGGTATTTTCAGTTTTCCCAATTGAAACTGAAATTCCTGTGGAGCTAAGTTAACAGACACCTCTACCTCACATCTTTGTTAAGTTAATATCACACCTCTGACAAGATTCAATCCAATCTGTTAAGTTAATATCACACCTCTGATGGTGAAAAGATTCTTAGATCCCCGATGGCTCTAGTTTTGCTTCTTATTCTCGTCAATAGAATGGTAGGTCCACTTAAAATCACTATTAGGTTAATATCATACCTTTAACGATATTTTCATCAATCCCCAGCTGAGTCTTAATTATGTTAATATTAAACCTCTGATGAAGACTCAATCACAATCCTCCACGTGGTAAAAACTTCACTTGTCATTCTCATTTATAGATTGGCAAGGCCGCAGAAACTATTCAACTCCTAGCAAGTTACATCACACATCTGACAGTAAATTTTAAATTGTTTAAATAAAATTTTTAACTTTAACTTGCTAAACTAAAATGTTACACTTTTAGCAAATCAGAGATAATCACTTCTACTTGTCTGATTTTTCAATAAAAAAAGTCAAGACAAATAAGAAGGTAAGAAAAAGTGTTCAAAAATATGAAAGTGATACAGAACGCTCTCTTATACAATAAGATTGAGTGTTATAATAAAGGAGTACAAAGAAATCCCTCTTGCTCAGCAGAAGGTTGCACTCACTCCTCGAAACATTGAAGATACATAAAGCTCTTCCTTTTGACTGTGGCCGGGAACAGGAAATCAACTTCCTCTCCTATTGAGAATAATGGTGTTCCTTGGGGTCGAAATGCAAGGGAGCATTCTGATCCCACCCACCCAACTAGTGCGAAGGTCTTCACAAGGCCGTAATCCTTCGCTTAATAGGAAGCTCTACTACCAGAAAGTCATCTATTGAGCATGAGTTTTTCATTGCTTTCACTTCTTTGAAAATATTGGTAAAGGGAGGATCTGAGACCTTAATGGTGACGTTCTCTTTCCCGTGACTTTCAAATGCGCCATGCTCATTGTGATCAGGAAGGATCTGAGACATTACCGGTGCATCATGTCCAATAATATCTTGATGTGTATCGACAACCGCGCAGATCTTTCTCGCCCTTAGATAGAAGTTTTAACTTCCCAAGTGCTCACAATCGAACAAGCTAGATTCCAAATATCCTCCACTGGATGCGACAAAGACACTGGAACCAGCACCATTGATATGGCCCGGACCTGCAAGAAATAAAAAAAACAAGGGTTAAAATTCTGCAAAGATAGAAAAGGAAACCAAGAGCACAAACGCGGGGCTAAAGTCTTGAACCCCAGATATGAATCTCGCGGATGCAGAGTCCACCACACTCTGTAAAGACAGAAAGTATGGATCTGAACGCAAGTCTAATATTAGATTCGTGTTTGAGGATTGAAACACGGGGCATATATTAAAGGCGCCGACCCTAAAATTTTACAAGTCATGAGACTCAGAATCAGGTATTATATAAGAAACCCGCGTCTAAGGCTTCAAGACGCGGAGTTTGCTACATTCGCGTCCAAGAGATCTCAAAAGAATAGGCTTGAAATTTTCTAAGTCATGAACTCCAAACGTGAGCCTCGCATACAAAACTCGTGTTTCAAAACTCAAACGCGGAGTTCACTAAGCTCGCGTCTGAAAAACTTAAGACTTAGAAGCCAACAAGCTAGCATTTCATCAATTAACGCGAAAGTTGCGTTTGCAGAGCATGAATGCATGGATCTCAAGAAAGAGGTTTTAGGAAGAGATCAAGAGAGAAAGTCTCTTCATGGTCGATGATGACAGAGCTTCAAAGAAACTGAGTCTGATCTTGGAGAAGGCCATTTTCTACCTGAAGAAAAGTTCCCTGAAGGTTGGACATTATCTGTCAAGGTATGGCCATGAAAGCGCCTGAAGGGGTACTTATTGATTTTGAAATCACTTAACAGTGATAATCTTCAAAGAAAATTGCAAGAAAGCATTGAAACTTTGGATTCTTTTAAAGAACTATAAAATTTCTTCAGAGCACATGCCCTTGAAGGAGAACAATCAAGATGGAGTTCTTCAGAGCACATGTCCGCAAAAGAATAGTCAAGATAAATGACTGTTAAGAGGTTATGGCCTATTTATAGGCTCGCTAATAGCCATTAATTAATGAGATAAAAATCAAAGCCATTCTTAAAGGTCAAAATTAATAGCTTTAATTCGCTATGCGAATATCAAATCCAGTCTAGGCGAGACACGTGGATTTTTGCTCTGGGAAATCCCAATGACACACGTTCCCAACTATCAAAGCCGACTTTGCATTGGAAGATCTAGCAAGATCTTCGCAAACTGCATGCAATGCTTCTAGGGCTGCACTCTGATGTTCGCATCCCTTCACGAGCCTAAAGGCCGCGTTCTCTTAATTAAGGGAGGGTTGCGTCCTTAACAACGGTCGCGTCTTAAGTCCACGTCCTTCCACTAGACGAGGGCTGCATCCCCTCAATCAAATTGAAGAGTGCATGCCTGCGTCTCTTAACGAATCAGAGCCATATTTCTAGACGAATCAGAGCCGCGTCCTCTTAAAAAATCCGAGTCACATATCTTACAATTCAGGGTTGCCTCTCACCCACTACTCAGTACTGCCTGAGTTTTCCTTCTACAACTCATAGCCAAGTCTCAACTAATGACTAAGAATTGCGTTTTTACAATTGTCAATGGTCGCGTCTGTGAGAGCTGCGTTCTCCTACGCAACAAAGAATCTGTCTGATTCTCAAACACAAAGAAGAAATAAAGATGAGACAAATTTGATAACTTTTATTATTTATATCAAAATGATAAAAATGATACAATCACTCTCTTATTTGATAAGTGGGGTGTTACAAAAAAAAGGGAGATACAAGAGGAGGAGGGCTTAGGCGCTGCATCTCGCGCTGGTGTGCCTTCTCAACTTTTGTCCTAGCTTGAACCCGCAATTCTTCCTCTGATAAGAATCTCTTCGTAGCTAGCTGTGCTTGAAGAGACTCCAACTTGGAAGAATGGGCAGTAAGATCTTCTTGGACAAGTTTCTTAGCAGCTTCTAGTTCTTCCAGCCTTTTATAGCAGCAGCAAGCTTTTGCTCATTGACTTGAATCAGGGCTTGCGTCTTGGCAACAGCTGCTCGAGCAGTGGTTATGACTTGCTCTGCATTCTTGGTAACAACCTCGGATTCCCTGGAATCATTAACTAATCTTTGGTAGCTGGCTTGAAAGTTATAAAGATGACAGCCACCTTAGCCATTTGCTCCTCCATCTCTTTCCTCTTGTGTTCTTAAGCGGTGAGGAGCATATTCAACATCGATCGAGCCTCGTCCTCCGGACTAGCCTTCTCCAGGATCCTTAGTTCCTTTAAGCATATCCCCAACTATCCGACCAGCGTCAGATATGCCCTAACTTGCTCTGAGCTTCCAGTATGACGGATGTTCTCGATCTGATTTTCAAGAAGCATCAAAGAAAACTCAAAGGAACTTCTCCTGGAGAGAACCAGTTAATGCAGGACCTCATGGAGGTGAAGAATTGTTGTACCGTCTGATAACCCAATTCTTCCATGATGTCCATGGCTAGAGTCAGCTCTGGTGGTGCACTCCTGGATTCCCTTTCTACGATAATGAGTATAATGTCCACAGAGGTGGGAGCCAACTCACTAGGTACAGACAAGGCCGGCGACAGGTTCTGCCAACACTGAGGTCATGGCTGACACCTTCGGGACCGTTATTGTGGTAGCCTCGGAAGCAACAGGGGCACTGACAAACTCCACAATACCTGGTTTACCGACTGAATTCCGAAGTGCGTTGTCCTCTGCGCTAGTGCTTTCCACGGGATCCTTCACTTGAGCTAGCCCAGTACTCTCTGCAACCATAGCATCAATGTTAACAACAATGATGAAAACGAGAATCTATGGCACATCTTTGTTCTCTTACCAAGTTGAGGATCCGAAGATAGTAAATCCTTTGGCAGGCTGCTCTGGGATGAGCTTTCCCCGATCATGGTGGCTATACCCTCAAGAAGCATCCCAATAGTGGAACCTTAAGGCCCTCCCGCTGGCCAGCTCCTAGATCATCTCCTTAATATGAGAGGAGGTCGCAGCCTCAACACCGGTAGCCACTCCTGTATAAGAGATTCAAATAGAGAGTTAAAACATCTTTCCAACTCAATAGAGAAATAATTAAAGGGGATAGAAGAAGTACCCTCACTGGTGGTGACCTCTCCCGATGGCAGAACCATCGCAGAAACATATGCCTGCATCTCTTCCTCTGAAATATGCGAAAACTTGCTGGTATCAGGAAGAGCAAGTTCATCATCGAAGTCAACTTCATCACCCGAATAGTACCCGTGCTCTCTAGACGACAAAGATGACACCTGAACCCAGGAGGTCTCAGTGATCGGGACTTTACCACTAAGAACCCCGATGGTAGGGCTAGGCTCCATAACCCAAGAGATAGGCATCAAAACACTGAGAGACCCCAGTTATTGCGCATCCATCCCTTTCTCCTTAGACAAAGAAGTTGCAGGCCAAAATTGAAATTTCTGGTTGTGACAGAATTTTAATTTTGGCCCTCTCCATCACTTCTTCAGGCCGTTCAGCCCCTTCCGGCCACGATGGATTAGCCTGCAGGCTCTTTCTCCGTCAAGATTGCAGGACCCCTGCTGCGTAAACCTCGGGACAAGAGTCGAGACTGTCTCCTCTTCTTCTTCTTCCTCCTCCTCCCCCCCAGTACCAGGAGGAATGATTTCAGGCGTCTGGGCTGAAACTTCAGCCTCAGATCCTTTTCTGGCCTTCTTCAAGCTAGCCTGAAACTTCATCCTCAGATGCTTTTCTTCCGTTCGATGATGACTAACTTATGAAGTTAAGTTACTAATAATCTTATGTTTATATACTTTCAGTTAGTGATCAAGATCTTAGTTGGTGTTTAGTTTCAACAAAGGATTCAAAATTAAGTTTGGAAGCTAACACGTGTTGATTCAAGAGCTCGCGCGTCAAGATCGCATCTAGTACTTGAGATGGAGTCAAGCTCTATGGATCGTGTTTGGATCGAATTAAGTTGGAGGAGAAGACTTGTATCTAGGTTTGTTTGTTTAGTGTTTAGATCTTGTGTAAGGATAGTTTAGTTTTGATATGCTCAAGTATATTCACACTCACAAGTTCAAAAGTTTTGGTTTCAGTTTAACCGTTTTGGATTTTCAAGTATACATCTTTTCATTTTTATGAATAGATAGAATCAAAACAAGTTTACATAGTTTATATGTGTGATGGATTTTATCCATATAAATTATTGTTTCATATTATTTAAAAACTTATTTTGATATATATATATATATATATATATATATATATATATATATATATATATATATATATATATATATATCTAGTAATGTGTTTAAGTTCTGTTTCTTATCAAAACTTAGTGTTGGATTTAATGTCAAAACATAGATATAGCATTTACATGCGTATTGGATTCTATCCATACACACTATGTTTCGAAAAGTGTTTCAATATCTTATTTTTGTATTTATACAAGTTTTGGAGAAAACGAGTTTTCATTTCGAAATCTATGTTTTGAAAAATATTATGTTCTGAAAAATACCAACTTTGGTCTAAAGCTTAATTTCTATGCCTTAAAAATAGTTCAAATTATTTATAATATGTTTTGATTTTTGCTCATACACTCCAAATATTTACATGAACTAATTTTTTTAGATTTTATGGAGTTTCATGGGAATTTTTAGGATTTAACAAGTTGGATTCGATACCTTAAAAATCCTATTCTGAGCCTTCTGGCAGTCGACCGACTGGTCGACCAGACCAGAACTCGATCGATCAGTTGGTCGACCGATGTGCACAAAACATGCACAAAGGCCTTACCCATATGGTCGATCGACTGAACGGTCGACCGACTAAGAGACCAGATGTCTCTATTTAGCATGATCGATCGGGCGGTCGACAGACAAGGCAATTTGCCTTAGGGGCGGTCGACCAGGCGGTCAACCGACGGCTCAAATGGTCAAAAATTTGACATTGGCCGGTCGACCGGGCGGTCAACCGACAGCCCATTCTGGGCAGGTTTTGACCCGCAATGGCTAGATTCTGAAGAGGTTATAAAAAGAGTTTTTGGGACTGTTTTCTACAAGATTTTTAAAAGCAAAATTTTCCACTTCTCCTAACTTTTCAGCAAAGTTTTCAAAGAGTTTTTGTCCCAAAATTCTCTATCTTTATTTGTTTTAAAAGTTTTGAAAATATTAAAGAAAATCAAGTCTTTGGGAATTCTATTTGGTTTTTTTAATTTTTATATCTATCAAGAAGTTTTTCCCAAGTATTTTCTTTACTGTTTCTTTTTTGAACACTTTGATTTCTCACATACTTGAGCTATCATCTCATATCTATCTTTAAGATCTTTGTATTATGAGAAAAATTATTTGTGATCTTTTGAGATCACCAGTATTGTTTGTGGTCATTCGGATCACCGAGTTGTAATTTTTCCTTGCTTTGTGCTAGGCTTAGTGCCTACCTCTTGTGCAGAGGTGATTGTGCTTGAGAGAGGAGTTGTGTACTCCCGTGTTATGTTGGAATTCCTCAGTGGAGGTCCCTATGTGGAAGATCCTATAGTGGATAGTTGAAATCCTTCTGTGTGAAGGCGGGGACGTAGAGCAGTGGCTCGAACCTCGAACATATCCCGGTGTTTACATTTGATCTTCTATCTCTCAACTTTCATCTCTCTTACATCTTGCATTGCTATACATTGTTCATATTCATATGCATGCGAGATATTATTTGTGTGCCCACACTTGTTGAACCAAAAGAGCTATTGTAGCACCTCAACTCATAATTCAGAGGAATCATGAGGAGTAGTTCTAGAGCCCTTCATAGAGAATTCGGCCTCACTCTTGGTTATACATGTTGGTCCCGAGATGATGCCAAGTGTGGATCTAAAATACAATGTCAACACTCACACACGAATATTAGTGTTAAAGAAATAAACGTACTTGCAATAGGGAAAATAAATCACAAAAAAGTTAAGAAAACGCAAACACGAGTGATTTACCCTGATTCGGTCCTCGTAACCTACATCCAGTCCCCAAGTTACCCGCTTGAGATTTTTCTTTATCCTTTGACTCTGTACACCCAAAATCAACACCTTGTATCCCACTTGACAAATCCCTTTTGCCAAATGTATACAACTCTTCTTACAACAAAGAAGGCCACAACACCTTGTAAACTTCTCTTCTACACCAAGAAGACGCTCTTGTACAATGATTCCTTTGAGTGATTACAAACTTTCCTATAAGCCTTGAATTAGAATGTGATCGTGGACAAGGGCCATTATAGGTTGACTTTCAGAAATCTTCACTTTGGAGTAGGAATTTGGTGAAGAAACAGAAAGTGGGAACAGTTTTCAGAAAACCAGAATTTTGGCAGAGTTTTTGTCAGAGAACTTTCTATTTGAATTAGTATTTTTAACCTAAGATAACAACCCTATATATAGCTGAACTCTATGGTTAGTTAGGGTAGTTATTAGGACCATTTTGAATGCTTAAACGTTAGATAACGTTGAAGGAAACACCAGAAAATAGAAACTGTCTAACAGTCAGAAATTGCCATTAGTCGACTTGAGATATAGATTAGTCGACTAGGGTAGGTAAATTTCTCAAGATTAGTCAACTAGTATTGGGACCAAGTCGACTAGGTCAATTTTGAATCAATAGACAAGTTTCTGGAAACTGAAACTAGTCAACCAGAGGGAAGGTATAAGTCGACTACAATATCTATTAGTCGACTAGGAAGACTGTTAAATCGACTAATAATACAAACATAGAGTTGGTATATTTTCAGGACACAAATCTAGTCGACTACATAAAAAGGAAAGTCGACTATACTATTGATTGGTAGTCAAAAGTGCATTTTTATCATCATATTTACCATCACATTTTCATATTTATTCATTTAATTCTGCACAATTATTAATATTTTGTGATTTATTGTGTGCAGGCCTCGAAATAATAAAAAGAAAGAAATAAAGCCCAATGAAGCCCAAAAGCCCATATTTGAAGCCCAAGAGTCAAAATGCAAATATCAAGTGTCAAAGTGCAAATATACAAGGGCTAGAGTTGCAATTATCAGAGATTAGGAAAGGGTAGACTTCTATCCAACCCTAAACACCTGCAGGATCAGATTAAAAGGCCAAGATAAAGAAGAAATTCGCGGAGAGAAGATTTGAAGAAATCTGGATTAAGGGTAACTTGATTACCAAGTTACCTCGAAAATCCAGATTTAAAAGGCCAGGATTACAATTCTAGAAGCAGGCGCCCCCATGGACGGACCAGGAGAGGCCACGCGCCAAAGCGCGTGGCCAGAAGCCACTAGATTGCCGCGGAACCGCGGCAAAAGCCGCGGATCCGCGGCCTTATCCGGATTCCAAATTTTGTGGCCAGATTCGTCCAGGACTCTGTGGCATTCTGCATCTATAAATAGCACCTGCATTGCAACATACAGAGCGTCTAGAGGCGAGCCAAGGGCCAAAGTTAGGTTTTTTCTAGGGTTTCTTCCTTTATAGTTAGATTTTCTTTTCTTTTTATTTTAAAGAGAGAGAGAGATGATTATATTGAGGGTGACACTGATGTATCTTCTCTTCTCTGCCATGGATTAAAGCAATAAAGGTATTATTTTGTTTTGTTTCTTATTTCTATGTTTTACTTTTTTCTTGTTTTCTATTTCTTTTTCTCTTTTCATCTCTGTGATTGGTGATGAGCATGCAAGCGATTACCGAACCATAAGTATACCGAAGATCGGGGTTCCAACGATATTCCATGGCGATGTTCTCCTCCTCGAGGCGTATCAACTCATGCTTGCCCAAGGCTTGATGACCTAATGCGACAACGGACTGAGTTCGATCCCAAGGTTCATACGTTCAACGCCTCCGAAAAACGGTAGAAAGTATTAGGTTTTCACTTATTTTCTCCAACTCAAGTAAGTTTTCTTTTCTTCTTTTTTATTTCTTTTTTGTAGATTAAATCCATCTCTCTCCATATTCTTTTCTTCGATCCATTGTAAATACCACAACTCATTGTAAATACCATCGTGACTAACAAAATAACTAAAAAAGATAAATTTTTAGAGTATAACTTGCTTAACGCTTCTATCGCAGTCCCTCCTTGAGGATCACGACCCGCATAGCCTTGCTACCGCGGATTAGAACTGATTCCTCGCACGATCTATTCTTAATCTAATATTCTAATTTTTGTGTGCAGGAAAAATCAGTCAACAAATTTGGCGCCGTTGCCGGGGAAGGAACGGCACGATTTCTTTGTTCTAATCATTCTTTCTTTTCTGTTGCAGGTACAGAGAACAAAAAGCAGAAACAGAGCAGCAGAAGACACATATTGCTATCCAGTGCCTCTGCCCTCGAAGGCAGAGCACTTGGACCTACAAGTTTGCCGCGAATCCACGGCAAAAGCCGCGAATCCGCGGCACTTGTAGCTCACTACTAATTCATTTTTCTGCAGGTTGCTCTGCAGTGCAAAAAAAATATTTTCTGCTGTGTTATTTCCTCTCTGTGATCACTCTGCAACTGTTAATAATTAACATTAACCTATTTGTTGAAAAAAATAAAAAATATTTTTAGACTCTTGCATTTTAGGGCACGTGTCTATTTTAATTCTTTTATTCTGTTGAAGAGTGCTGGCGACAAGGTACGTTTGCATAGCATATAGATTAGGAAGCACTCTTGTTTGTTTACCGCTTTCTTGAGTGATTACTTTTCTACCGCTTTACACGTACACTAATCCATTTTAAGGGCATAACCCATAACAAAGATAAGGTGGGGATTTCATCACCCTTCCTTGGCCCACAAATCATACCAGTCACACTCACAACCCTAACCCTAATTAAAACTTGACTAGACGTTGGCCCTAAGGTAACTCGGACTCAATAGGAGATTGACCGAAGAAGGAAAGTTGTTCGAAATTAACCCTTGCCAAATCGGTGTCTAGCGAAGGGATTGAGGGCCGAAAGCCCGAAGAACGGTGGTTATTTAATTAAGGAACGTCTCTGACGGAAAACCTCCCACCGGTCTTGCCCTGAACTGGCCGATTAGCTCGTGGTTGACGTCGACAATAGACCTCCTAAGGACAGTCTAAAGTTAGGAGTCGTCTAGGTCAAGGATAACCCTAGAATAGGATTTTTGTTTGTTTTTCTTTTCTTTTTGATTGATTGGGTGAACTTGTTTGCTGATTGTGCATGACCGCTTGGTCGAGAGACCCACTCACATCCAGGCTAACTAGAACTAGTTCACCACCCGAGCTCAAGCCCGACTCACACATGGCACAACAACAGTCACTCCAAGATAGGTTCTATCCTATTAGAACCTCTCTTCCTTCTTGCATCCAGCTCACTATCGAAAGTGTTGACCCATATGAACTCAAGCCACAATACATCAACACTCTTCCCAATTTTCACGGACTTGAATCTGAGGATGCATACTTCTTCATAAGGGAATTTGAAGAAGTTTGTCAAATGATGAATATGCCTAAGTTAGGAGACGATGCTATCAAACTTAGGTTTATCCCCTTTGCTTTGAAGGATTTAGCAAAGAAATGGCTCTACAATCTAGAGGCCGGTTCTATATCTTCTTGGGATAATTTCATTAAGGCCTTCTTAAAGAAATTTTATCCCGTTCACAAGACTGCACTGATTAGGAAGAATATCCTCCAGTTTAAGCAAACAGCCAATGAACCTTTTTGGAAATACTTCGAGCGTTTTAAGGATCTCCTTGCCCAATGTCCTCACCATGGGATAGAGAAATGGCGACTTTGCCAAGTTCTCTATGATGGATTAGATTATTCTACTAAAACACTGTTAGAAATCCATGTGTCAAGGAGGATTTCTGCAAAAGAATGAAGATGAAGGATGGACATTGTTTGAGGAATTAGCTGAAAAATCCATCCAATGGGACCCTACTCCTGAAAAATCTAGGACTAATGACCCTACTTCTTCTAAAGGAGGTATCCATTCCATTGAGGCCAACGTAGCAACCGATGCTAAGTTAGCTGCTGTTATGCGTAGATTAGAGGCTCTTGAAACGAAAGAGCCAGTCTCTGTGAACCAAGTCAGCCCAACATCTTCGGCGGGCTGTACTTATTGTCAAGATATGAACCATGTGTTCGAGGAATGTCCTGTTTTCATCGCGCATCAAAGCTTGCCCGAACATACGAGTGCGGCCTTCACAAGGCCCGCCAACAATCCTTATGCACCCACCTACAATCCCGGTTGGAGAAACCATCCTAATTTCTCATGGGGCCCAAGTAACAATGAGCAGATTAGGCCCAAATTCTCCAACAATTTCCAAAATCCGCCCTATCAGCAAGGTTTTCCCAGTCAAAATCAGCCACCTTCTTTCCATATACACAAATGGAAACAAGGATGTCCAACATGGAAAGGAAGATGGACACCCTAGTTAAAAGCCAAGACACGCTGGCTCAAGCCCTAAGTAGATAGAACTCCAATTGAACCAGCAAGAGAGACAGAGGGGTACCCTACCGAGTCAACCATTGCCTAACCCTAGGAATCCTAGGCCAGCCAATGAGTCTCAAGACCCAAATCAGTGTCATATGGTCCATACACTCAGATCGGGGAAACAAGTTGATAATCAAGTATCCATGCCATCGGATCCATCCATGCCATCCATTCCATCTAGCTCCACTCCTTCTCCATCCAGTCCCAAGGAAACTGAAGCTGAAAAGTCAGCAGATCAGTTGCACCAGCCTATAGCTCCATTTCCAAATAGGCTTAGAAGCAACAATAATGCACACATGGAGAAATTATTAGAGGTGTTCAATCAAGTTAGGCTCAACATTCCACTTCTTGATGCAATCCAGCAGGTCCCTAGTTATGCCAAATTCATTAAGGACATGTGCACCAAGAAAAGAAAGACTAATGTGCCTAAGAAGGTTTTTCTAGCCACTAACATTAGTGAGCTACTGTCCAACCAGATCCCTATCAAGTATAAGGACCCAGGTTGCCCCACCATTTCTTGCACCATAGGTCGAGCCGAAATCAATCGAGCACTCCTCGATTTAGGAGCCAGCATCATTTGCTCCCTTTCTCCGTGTATCAACAACTTGGATTAGGTGAACTCAACCCGACCCAAGTTACTATTCAGTTGGCTGACCGCTCTATCAAAGTTCCAAAGGGAGAGATCAATGACGTTCTCATACGGGTTGGAGAATTCATTTACCCGGTCGATTTCATTGTCTTAGAGACACAACCTGTGTCTAATCCTAGGTCCCAAACTCCCGTTATCTTAGGAAGACCGTTCCTAGCAACCGCTAATGCAATTATAAATTGTAGAAACGGTTCCATGAGACTGACTTTTGGGGATATGACCAAGGAAGTCAATGTTTTCAACCTAGGTAAGCATCCCTACGATGTGACCGACCAACCCTTTGAGGTTAACTCCATTGAGAACATGACGAGTGAGCATAATGATGAGATCATATTTGAGTCAGAGGAAGAGGAAGAGTTAGAAACAAGTGATATCAGTCTTGATGAGATCGAATGGGAATCAAATCTGAGTTCGATAGAAATGGGAGATTCTAGCATCACACCGCCACCCATTGAGCCAACTCCTTCTTTGGAGTTAAAAGCCTTGCCCAACATCTTAAGTACGCCTACCTAGGTGAACAAGAGACGTTACCGGTCATAGTTGCATCTAATTTGACCAATAGGCAAGAGGAGGACCTGCTGGCAACCCTTAGGAGACATAGGGAAGCCATTGGTTGGACTATGGCAGATATTAAGGGACTGAGCCCTACGATAGTCCAGCATCGTATTCATCTTGAGGAAGGGACTAGACCGAAAGGGATCCACAGCGTAGACTAAACCCACTTATGCAGGAGGCTGTACAAGCCGAGATAGTAAAACTGTTAGATAATGGGATAATTTATTCCATTTCTGATAGCGAATGGGTGAGCCCAATGCACGTGGTCCCTAAGAAGTCTAGCTTTACAGTGGTAGAGAACGACAAACATGAGTTAGTGCAACACGATTGCCTACCAAGGTGAGAGTATGCATAGACTACCGTAAGTTGAATGCAGCCACTAGGAAAGATCATTTTCCCCTCCCTTTCATCGATCAAATGTTGGAAAGATTAGCAGGTCATGAGTATTACTGCTTTTTGGATGGGTATTCAGGGTATAACCAAATCCCTATAGCCCCGGAGGATCAAGAGAAAACAACGTTCACGTGTCCATTTGGGACATTTGCTTACCGTCGAATGCCTTTCGGCCTATGCAATGCCCCCGCACATTCCAACGTTGTATGTTAAGCTTGTTTTCTGATATGGTCGAGCGTTTCCTAGAGATTTTCATGGACGACTTCTCAGTCTATGGAAATTCATTTGACCAGTGTCTCCATCATTTGGAGCTAGTGCTGAGTAGGTGCACCGAGAAGAACTTGACCCTCAATTGGGAAAAGTGTCACTTCATGGTGCAACAAGGGATTGTCCTAGGTCATGAGATATCTAGGGAAGGGATTAAGGTAGACAAGGCCAAAGTGGAAATCATTGCGAAACTTCCACTTCCTCGATGCGTGAAGGACATTCGATCCTTTTTAGGACACGCCGGATTTTATCGTAGGTTCATTAAGGACTTTAGCAAAATTGCTAGACCCCTTACAAACCTTCTAGCTAAGGACGTGTCCTTCATCTTTGATGATAGGTGCCATAGTGCTTGGGAGAAATTGAAAGTGGAACTTATATCTGCCCCTATCATCTCACCTCCGGACTGGTCCAAGCCTTTTGAGATCATGTGTGACGCTTCTGATTTTGCGATAGGTGCTGTCTTAGGACAGCGTAAGGACAATAAGCAGCACGTGATCTACTATTCGAGTAGGACGCTTAATGAGGCCCAAATGAACTATACTACCACCGAGAAGGAATTCTTGGCAGTAGTGTTCGCTTTGGAGAAATTCCGTCCATACCTACTTGGGACTAAGACCACGATCTTCACTGACCATTCTGCTCTGCGATACCTTATGCTTAAGAAAGATGCGAAGGCCCGACTCATTCGTTGGATCCTTCTACTGCAAGAATTTGATCTCGAAATTCGAGATAAAAAGGTGTCGAAAATGTCGTAGCTGACCATCTCTCTCGTGTGCCCAACGCACCTTCTGTCGAGCTGCCCATCAATGACAATTTTCCCGATGAGCAACTTCTAGCCATCTCTAAGGAGCCATGGTTTGCTGACATAGTAAACTACTTAGTCACAAACCAAACACCACCTAGTTGGTCCAAACAGGATAGATACCGATTCTTGTCTCAAGTTCGGTATTACATGTGGGAAGATCCTTATCTTTTCAAATATTGTAGCGACCAAATCATTAGGAGATGTGTCCCCGATGAGGAGACTAGAAGTGTGCTAGCTTTTTGTCATGAGTTCGCTTGCGGTGGACATTTTGGTCCTCGCAAAACTGCCGAGAAAATTCTGCAAAGTGGCTTTTATTGGCCAACTGTGTTTAGAGATGCATTTGAGTATTGCAAGACTTGCACAAGATGTCAAATGATAGGAAGAATTTCCAAACGAAATATGATGCCCCTAAATCCCATTCTAAAAGTAGAACTTTTCGACGTATGGGGCATTGATTTTATGGGACCCTTCCGTAATTCGTTTGGGCACCAATACATCTTGTTGGCCGTAGACTATGTGTCGAAGTGGGTAGAAGCTGTCCCTTGCAAGACAAATGACAACAAAGTTGTTGTCAAATTCTTGAAAGATAATATCATCTCACGCTTTGGAATCCCTCGAGCCATCATTAGCGACAATGGCACACATTTTTGCAATAGAACTTTTGAAGCTCTTATGCGAAAATATGCCATAACACATAAGTTGTCTACGCCCTACCATCCTCAAACTAGCGGACAGGTAGAAGTTTCCAATAGACAGGTCAAGCTCATCTTGGAGAAGACTGTGAATCAGAATAGGAAGGACTGGTCCATCAACTGGTGGATGCCCTATGGGCATATAGGACTGCCTACAAGACGATTCTAGGAATGTCTCCCTATAGACTAGTCTTTGGAAAGGCTTGCCACCTTCCTGTCGAGCTAGAGCACCAGGCCCTATGGGCAATTAAGCAGCTAAATTTCGATTTAGATAGAGCCGGTGAGTTTCGGAAATTACAAATTTCTGAACTAGAGGAGTTGAGGAATGATGCATACGAGAATGCGAAGATTGTGAAGGATAGAGTTAAGGTTTTTCACGATAAATTCATCACGAGAAAAACTTTTGTCCAAGGACAAAAAGTTTTTACTTTACAACTCTAGACTTCATCTCTTTCCCGGCAAATTGAAGTCAAGATGGACAGGACCATTCATTGTTAAGACGATATTTCCACACGGAGCCATAGAGATCTACGATCCCAAAAATGGCAATTCATTCAAGGTAAATGGTCAACGTCTTAAAATCTTTTTGGAGTCTGTGCCGGAAGCTAATGCGGCGATGGGTCTTTTTGACCCACTGTATCGGTGATTATATCTTTCTGCCAATTCATGCATTCCATACATTTCATTCATACATTAGAGACAATGCATGAAACAAGTGTGGGGGAAGGGTATGTAATATATTTAAAAAAAAAAAATTAAAAAAAAAATATATAAAAAAAAATTAAAAAAAAAATGTTATAAAAAGGAAATACTTTGACTTATTTTTTTGAAAGAAATCTAAGTTAGTTTTAAGGATTAGGAAAATCATGATTGGGATTTCTAAAAACTTGGTCAAGATAAATAAATTGTTTAAATTTTAGGTATAGGAGAGAAATTGAATAAATAATTAGTCTTGATTTTTACCTTAATGAAATGTGCATACCAAATGCATATCTAGGATTCTAAGACAAAGACCCTTGTGCCTCATATATATATAAAAAAAAAAAAAGGAAAAAAAAAATCACTAATAAAGCTGGATACATGTGCCTCAAGAAGCATAAGTATTCACGCCTAAAAGTGAATGCAAAAATAAAAAATAAAAATAAAAAAAATAATAATACCTTAGTTTTGTGGCCTAGTTCACTTGAATTTGAGTCCGCGGGGTGTTTTCTCACCTGGTGCCCTAAGACCGACCGGTTTGGGAGTCACCGACTTTGAGTTCGCTACATGGGTGGATTAGAAAGTCCGAGGGAACTAAGGAAAAATTACTTATATGTACTAACACATCTAATAATCAATTAGTTAGGTATTAGGGCCTCAAGAAGCCTTGATACTTATACGAAAGAAAATTAGATGAGTTATACATGCCAAAAATATATATATATATTAACACATCTAATAGTCAATTAGTTAGGTATGAGGGCCTCAAGAAGCCTTGATACTTACACGAAAGAAAATTAGATGATGTTATAAAAATAATAATGAGGCATGAGAGTCCAAGTTAAGGAATTCCTAGATTCACAAGGGTGCGTATAACTTTTGGTAACGAAAAAGACTATATTAGAAATTCAATTTTAATTCTTACCTAAAATGGACAACAATTGACTTTATTAAGACTAGGTTTGAGGAATGAATAAAATGAGGATCCTAAAACTTATAGACTACTTAGTCTCTTCAATAATAATTCAAATATTTTCCTTTTTATGGATTTTGTGGGTGTAATCCGCTGAAAACCCTCACGAGACAACACTCGTCCTCTAGGGTAACCTAGAGGTTTAACGGCTTGTTGCACGTGCTAAGTGCAATCGTGATTCCTACGAAAGTGAGTTAGCGTAGATTAACTTTTCATTTCTTTTTCTTTTTCTTTGTTTTTACTCGAGGACGAGCAAAAAGATAAGTGTGGGGTGTGATTGGTAGTCAAAAGTGCATTTTATCATCATATTTACCATCACATTTTCATATTTATTCATTTATTCTGCACAATTATTAATATTTTGTGATTTATTGTGTGCAGGCCTCGAAATAATAAAAAGAAAGAAATAAAGCCCAATGAAGCCCAAAAGCCCATATTTGAAGCCCAAGAGTCAAAATGCAAATATCAAGTGTCAAAGTGCAATATACAAGGGCTAGAGTTGCAATTATCAGAGATTAGGAAAGGGTAGACTTCTATCCAACCCTAAACACCTGCAGGATCAGATTAAAAGGCCAAGATAAAGAAGAAATTCGCGGAGAGAAGATTTGAAGAAATCTGGATTAAGGGTAACTTGATTACCAAGTTACCTCGAAAATCCAGATTTAAAAGGCCAGGATTACAATTCTAGAAGCAGGCGCCCCCATGGACGGACCAGGAGAGGCCACGCGCCAAAGCGCGTGGCCAGAAGCCACTAGATTGCCGCGGAACCGCGGCAAAAGCCGCGGATCCGCGGCAATTTGACCTTATCCGGATTCCAAATTTTGTGGCCAGATTCGTCCGGGACTCTGTGGCATTCTGCATCTATAAATAGCACCTGCATTGCAACATACAGAGCGTCCAGAGGCGAGCCAAGGGCCAAAGTTAGGTTTTTTCTAGGGTTTCTTCCTTTATAGTTAGATTTTCTTTTCTTTTTATTTTAAAGAGAGAGAGAGATGATTATATTGAGGGTGACACTGATGTATCTTCTCTTCTCTGCCATGGATTAAAGCAATAAAGGTATTATTTTGTTTTGTTTCTTATTTCTATGTTTTACTTTTATTCTTGTTTTCTATTTCTTTTTCTCTTTTCATCTCTGTGATTGGTGATGAGCATGCAAGCGATTACCGAACCATAAGTATACCGAAGATCGGGGTTCCAACGATATTCCATGGCGATGTTCTCCTCCTCGAGGCGTATCAACTCATGCTTGCCCAAGGCTTGATGACCTAATGCGACAACGGACTGAGTTCGATCCCAAGGTTCATACGTTCAACGCCTCCGAAAAACGGTAGAAAGTATTAGGTTTTCACTTATTTTCTCCAACTCAAGTAAGTTTTCTTTTCTTCTTTTTATTTCTTTTTTGTAGATTAAATCCATCTCTCTCCATATTCTTTTCTTCGATCCATTGTAAATACCACAACTCATTGTAAATACCATCGTGACTAACAAAATAACTAAAAAAGATAAATTTTAGAGTATAACTTGCTTAACGCTTCTATCGCAGTCCCTCCTTGAGGATCACGACCCGCATAGCCTTGCTACCGCGGATTAGAACTGATTCCTCGCACGATCTATTCTTAATCTAATATTCTAATTTTTGTGTGCAGGAAAAATCAGTCAACAACTATGTATAAGTCGACTACACAATGGTATAAGTCGACTAATAGGCTATGATGTGTGTGTGTATTTCAAGGCTTTTAATATACTATCAACAATTACAATACACATCATTATCAACTCTCTTTGGGAAGTCTTGATCATGTAGAACTCTTGAATAGGCTTGAGATAGAGCTCCAAATAATATGGCTTCACAAATATATCATCAAAAGTAAGTTCCAACATTCTCCCCCTTTTTGATGATGACACTTTGTGTGCACAAATGCTCCCCTTGCAGAAAATAAGTTATATGTTATCCCCCTACAGAAAATGGGTTATAACAAATATAGAAACACTTGTGTTCTCCCCCTACAACAAATATATAAAACATGTATATATATGATAAATATTTGAAGTATTGTTCTTATCAAACTTCTTATATGGTACCTGAAAGATAAACATTAGATGGTACCTATCATAAGAGTAAAGTATTAACCTTTAGGAGACCAAGCCCAATTTGAATTTGGTTTCCATCTGTTAGTATACACATAATTGCATGAATTACATATATCATGTATGTATATTGCAATATAAGTATTTTTGTCAACAATGCTTAAGTTTTTAGGAATCCATATAAACTTATTCTTAATTCTTTCTGGAATAATATCAGACTTTCTTTTCATAAAAGAATTATAAAGATTACTACATATGAAGATTTTTCAAAAAATCCAAGACCATAATGATTATGTGACATCTTTTGATATGATAACAAATCATTCAACTTTTCTTTTCCGTGATTAATTTAGTCACATTTTTCAAAAATCTTCATATTTCATTTTGAAACTGACATGTCTTTAACTAATACAGAAATTCTTTCATTAAAGAAATAGTTTCCTTTTTAAGCAAAATATTTTCTTTTATAAAATTCTCATTATTCTTTTTTAATGATGATATCACTTTTTCAAAATCATCTTTTTGAGAATTTATAGAAGAAACTTGAGAGACATAACATGAATTTTCTTTGATAAGTTTTTCATTTTCCTTTAATAAAACTTATTTTTCATTTTTTCATTCTTTAGGTTATTGAATAATTCATGGAATGCATCTAAAAGTTCAGTATATTGTACCTCATCTTCTTCTAGCGTCATGTAACAGATGTTGGCATGTTCAGTGTTTCTTCTTCGTCAGAGGAAGAGGAATCACTGTTTCCCATGATGCTTGGTAGTCTTTCTTCTTTCTGAACTTTTTACTCTTAAATTTACCTTCGTTTTTGAGCAATGGGCAATCCTTCTTCATATGACCTATTTTATTACAATTAAAACATCTAAACTTACCTTGCTTTAAGAATCTTCTGAATTTTCTTGAAAGTATTGCCATCTCCTCTTCATCGTCATCTGAATTGTCCGTGTCTGAGGATGTATGGAAGGCAAGTTCTTTTCTTCTTGAGAGAGATTATTGTTCATCCTTCTTTCTTTCTTCGAGTTGCACTTCATATGCCATTAGATTATCAATAAGGTTTTCTAATGTCATTGTTGAGAGATCATTCGCTTCTTCTATTGCAGTTGTCTTCTTCTCCCAATCTGGTGTGAGTGCTCGAAGGATCTTGCGAACTTTTTCGACTTAGGTGTATTTCTTTCAAGGGATGCTAAGGAATTGGTTATGTCGGTGAATCTTGTAACCATTCTGAGATGGTTTCATTCTCCTTCATTTTGAAAAGTTCAAACCTGTGGACAAGAACATAAATTTTAGATTCCTTAACTTTATTTGTGCCTTCATGTGTTACCTGAAGAGTATGCCATATTCGATTTGCAGAAGTGGCTGTTGACACACGGTTGAATTCTTCTTTGGTTAAGGCACAGAATAAAGCATTCATCGCTTTGGCGTCAAGGTTCACATTCTTCTTTCGATCATCACTCCAAGCGTTGTAGTTGGTTGTTGGCTTGGTGTACGGTGCTTCTACTATGTTCCAAAGTTCGTAGTTGAGTGATTTCAAGTAGATCTTCATTCTACACTTCCTATAGTTGTAGTTGAATCCATCAAATAGCGGTGGACGTTGTGTAGAATGTCTTCTTTGAATTGTGACGAAGGGAACTCCGTTGCCATCCTTGTATGTTGTTGACTGGATATGCAAGGCTTGTATGCCGGGCCGGGCTCTTATACCAATTGTTGGTTCTGAGATGATGCCAAGTGTGGATCTAAAATACAATGTCAACACTCACACAAGAATATTAGTGTTAAAGAAATAAACGTACTTGCAATAGGGAAAATAAATCACAGAAAAGTTAAGCAAACGTAAATACGAGTGATTTATTCTGGTTCGGTCCTCGTGACCTACATCCAGTCCCCAAGCCACCCGCTTGAGATTTTCCTTTATCCTTTGACTTTGTACACCCAAAATCAACACCTTGTATCCTACTTGACAAATCCCCTTGCCAAATGTATACAACTCTTCTTACAACCAAGAAGACCACAACACCTTGTACAACTTCTCTTCTACACCAAGAAGACGCTCTTGTACAATGATTCCTTTGAGTGATTACAAACTTTCCTATAAGCCTTGAATCAAAATGTGATTGTGGACAAGGGCTATTATGGTTGACTTTCAGAACTCTTCACTTTGGAGTAGGAATTTGGTGAAGAAACAGAAAGTGGGAATAGTTTTCAGAAAATCAGAATTTTGGCAGAGTTTTGGTCAGAAAACTTTCTATTTGAATTGGTATTTTTAACCTAAGATACAACCCTATATATAGCTGAACTCTATGGTTAGTTATGGTAGTTATTAGGACCATTTTGAATGTTTAAACGTTGATAACGTTGAGGAAACACCAGAAAATAGAACTGTCTAACAGTCAGAAACTGTTATTAGTCGACTTGAGATATGGATTAGTCGACTAGGGTAGGTAAATTTCTCAAGATTAGTCGACTAGTATTGGGACCAAGTCGACTAGGTCAATTTTGAATCAAAAGACAAGTTTTTGGAAACTGAAACTAGTCGACAGAGGGAAGGTATAAGTCGACTACAATATCTATTAGTCGACTAGGAAGACTGTTAAGTCGACTAATAATGCAAACAGAGAGTTGGTATATTTTCAGGACACAAATTTAGTCGCTACATAAAAAGGAAAGTCGACTATACTATGTATAAGTCGACTACACAATGGTATAAGTCGACTAATAGGCTATGATGTGTGTGTGTGTGTTTCAAAGCTTTTAATATTGTTTGACTGAGTTTTCCTGCACACAAATAAGGATATTAGATTTTGGAAATAATAGTGTGAGGTTCTCAGTTTCTAATCCGCGGTAGCAGGGCTATGCGGGTCGTGATCCTCAAGGAGGGACTGCGATGGAAGCGTTAAGCAAGTTTCTCTAAAAATTTATCTTTTTTAGTTATTTTGTTAAATAGTGGTATTTACAATGGATGGTATTTACAATGAAGTGAAGAAAAGAATTGTGGAAAGAATTATGGAAGATGTGGATTTAATCTACAAAAAAGAAAAGAAAAGAAAAGAAAGAAAACTTATCTCTTTAGTCTGCTTGCCTTCGATCCTTTTGCGATGATCTACCTTTTCTTGGAAGGCGTACAAGCACGGCTTATGGGATCGTCCGCCTTCTTAATCTACTCTACGAAATGAAAAACAAGCTATGAAGACCTGTCATCGCCATGGGCCGTCAAGGTTCCTTCTTCGGCTAGGTATTCTCGAAGCAGTTGGATCTCATGGTGGGCAAGACATTAGAGAAGAAACAATGTAGAAAACAATGATAGACAAAGATAGAGACACAATAAAACATAAAAAGAACAAACAAGCTTTGATTTGATTTAAACAATGGAGGAAAATTTACAACTTACACCGGCTGTCACCATCGGTACAAAGAGGATCCCTTCCTCCATGAATGCAACATCTCCTCTCAGCTTTCACAAGAAGAAAATAAAATTTACAAAGTGGAAATAAAATCTAACCTAAAACCTAAACCCTAGCTTTTGGCCCTTTGCTGGACGCTGGACACCCTTTACGTTGCACTGCAGGAGATATTTATAGATGCAGAAGGCTACAGAGTCCCGGACGAATCTGCCCACGAAATTTGGGATCAGGATCTTATCAAAGTGCCGCGGATTTGCGGCGGTTCCGCGGCACTTTTGTGGCTTCTGGCCACGCGCTTTGGCGCGTGGCCTCTCCTGGTCCGTCCATGTGGGCGCCTGCTTCTAGAATTGTAATCCTGGCCTTTTAAATCTGAATTTTCGAGGTAACTTGGTAATCAAGTTACCCTTAATCCAGATTTCTTCAAATCTTCCTCCCACGAATTTTCTTCTTATCTTGGCCTTTTATTCTCATCCTGCAGGTGTTTAGGGTTGGATAGAAGTCTATCCTTCCCTAATTTCTGATTTTTGCAACTTTTAGCCCTTGCATTTGCATTTTGACTCTTTGTATTTGCGCTTTTTCACCTGGGCTTCAAACATGGCTTGGATCTGGGCTTTTGGGCTCTTTAGGCTTTATTTATTGCTAAAATAACAATTCGAGGCCTGCACACAATAAATTACTATTATTAATAAATGTGCAGAATTAAATGAATAATATGAAATGTGATGGTAAATATGATGATAAAAATGCACTTTTGACTACCAACCCACACACCCCATTTCTTTTTTCTCGTCCTCGAGTAAAAACAAAGAAAAAGAAAAAGAAATGAAAAGTTATCTAACCTAACTCACTTTCGTAGGATCACGATTGCACTTAGCACGTGCAACAAGCCGTTAAACCTCTAGGTTACCCTAGAGGACGAGTGTTGTCTCGTGAGGGTTTTCAGCGGATTGCACCCACAAAATCCATAAAAGGAAAATATTTGAATTATTATTGAAGAGACTAAGTAGTCTATAAGTTTTAGGATCCTCATTTTTATTCATTCTTCAAACCTAGTCTTTATAAAGTCAATTGTTATTCATTTTAGGTAAGGATTAAAATTGAATTTCTAATATAGTCTTTTCGTTACCAAAAGTCATACGCACCCTTGTGAATCTAGGAATTCCTTACTTGGACTCTCATGCCTCTTTATTATTTTTATAACATCATCTAATTTTCTTTCGTGTAAGTATCAAGGCTTCTTGAGGCCCTCATACCTAACTAATTGACTATTAGATGTGTTAATATATTTATTTTTTTTATATTATTTTTTTTTTTTTGCATGTATAACTCATCTAATTTTCTTTCGTATAAGTATCAAGCTTCTTGAGGCCCTCATACCTAACTAATTGATTATTAGATATGTTAATACATATATTTTTTTCTTAGTCTTCTTAGGCTTTCTAATCCACCCATGTAACGAATTTAAAGTCGATGACTCCCAAACCGGTTGGCTTTAGGGCACCAAGTGAGAAACACCCCGCGGACTCAAATTCGAGTGAACTAGGCCCCAAAACTAAGGACTTTATTTTATTTACTCACCTTTAGGCATGCGTACTTATGCTTCTTGAGGCACATGTATCAGCTTAATTGGTGATTTTTTTTTCTTCTTTTTTTTTATAAGAGGCACAAGGTCTTTGTCTTAGAATCCTAGATATGCATTTGGTATGCACATTTCATTAAGGTAAAAATCAAGACTAATTATTTATTCAATTTCTCTCCTATACCTAAAAATTTAAACAATTTATTTATTTTGACCAAGTTTTTAGAAATCCTAATCATGATTTTCCTAATCCTTAAACTAACTTAGATTTCTTTCAAAAAAAATAAGTCAAAGTATTATCCTTTTTATAACATTTTTTTTTTTTAGCAAATTTTGTTAGTGTCTACCTATGTTAGTATGTTAGTAAAGCCCACCCCCACACTTATCTCATGCATTGTCCTCAATGTATGAATGAATGCATATATGCATGAAACAGAACAAGGGAAGGCGGAAGTTACCTTAGGGTGGTGGTTCGGAGGTGGTCTAATTGGTCCACGAAATGCGGCCCATCAAGATAACAGATAATTTGGTGGAACCCACCAAAACTTTCCTTACATAACCCACAAAAATATATGTATAATTATTTTTAAAAATTTCCACCCCATCGAATTTCAATTTCATATAAGTTTTCAGAGTTAATTGTCTCAACCTCCTTGTCCCAAAATGGAGAATGAAAGGATGGAATTATTGACTTGGACATTATAGGTACGGGAACGAATACCGACTCAGGAAGATGCTCAAATCAAGTAGGGCTCAGGAGTCGGGCTAGGTTCAAGAATGTGTCCAAGTCAAGAAATTGAAACTCAAGTCCACAATCTTCTTCCCACAATGGAATGTGACCTAATATGGTGATATCTCTTTACTTCCAATATTAAGGAATTCTAGCTCATCGCCATACAATTCTTCAAACTAAGGTCAACATCGTCCGTCAGAATTGTACAATCATTTCAGAAGTAAAGATTGTGAGAATCTAGGTCAAGTTCAATATGATCATCTAAAATGGGTGATTCAATTTCATAATGATTGGAATAGGATCCAATGTTGACTCGGGAAAAGTGAAATCAGGTGGAGATACTGGAGTCATTATTGGATCAGGAGATAAATTGAATCATCAAGTGGAAGATCATGATCATATTCAAACTCATTTCTAATTCAGGAAAGGAAACCTTGCCAAGTTATCAAGAATTGGAGTTTCGGCAAGTTCACATGATGGTACTGAATTAGAATCTTGTTGTCCACAGCAACTTGGTTCGTCGGCTCTAAGTGAGTGGTCAATGAAAGCAGAAACGGCCGAACTGTGAGCATGTAAAGCTTGAACCATCAAATCTATGTCATGATCACGGGCTAATTGAGCCTCAGTCATGGCAGCTAGCATCTCTTTATAGTCGATAGGATCATCTTGTTCTGATTGGTCTTGAAAAGATGAAGTGTCATCATGATGAAATTGTGAGTCGGTGGACTCACGCATCATCTATCTAAGATTGATGGTGATTGTTGCTTGGACTTATGCATACTTATCATTTCCCCAATAGATGGTAGTCTATTATGAATGGTGGATCTAAGTATAAATCATTGAAAGAATGTGAACTAGATGGATATGGAGGACAATTTGGTTGAGAATTAGACTCGGGGGACTCGAAACCCCATGAACTCTGTGACGAGTTGAAATTATTATGGAAATTATAGTCATAAGATGGGGGGTGTGGGTTATATTCATTCGGATAAGACCATTCCGGCACACTAGATTGGTCAAGTTAGGGTATGCCGGGTTGGTAATATCCGAATAATTTTAGGGGTGTAATATGGATTAAAATTGGAATTATTCTTATATGCCATATCACACCAACACAACACAAACAAACAAAAGAAAAATTCTAACCTAAGTTAGGTAAGACCTATGACCTAGACGACTCCTAACTGGTTAGACTGTCCACGGGAGGTAGGGTGTAGACTTTGACCACAAGTTAATCAGCCAGGTCGGGGCAAGAGTGGTGGGAGGTTTTCCGTCAAAGACGTTCCTTAATTAAATAACCACCACACTTCGGGCTTTCGGCCCTCAATCCCCTTCTAGACACTGATTTGGCAGGAGTCAACTTCCAACACCGTTCCCCCTTAGGATAATCTCCTAATTGAGTCCGAGATGTCCCTAGGGCCAACGTCTACTAATTTTTAAGTTAGGCTTGGGTTAGTGAGTGCTCGGGATATGATTTTTGGGCTAAGGAAGGGTGATGAAATCCCCACCTTATCTTGTTAATGGGTTATGCCCTTAAGATGAATTAGTGCAAGTGTACAAGATAAATAGATAAGAATCACTCAAAGCAGAAAATCAACCAAGAGATGTCCTATCTACATGCAATGCGTACGTACCTTGCTCCTCCAGCACTCTTCAACAGTAAATAAAAATAATTGAAAAGACACGTGCCTAATATGCAAACGTCTAATCAAATTTTTATTTTTAACAACCAATAATTTACTGTTGAATTATTAGCAATTTACAGGTGTATCACAGAACAAAACAGAATATATCAATAAGCAGAATTTTAATTTACAGAGACCTGCAAAAAATTTCAGTGAGTAATTCACTGCAATTGCCGCGGATCCGCGGCTCTGGCCGCGTTTCCGCGGGCAAAGTTGCAGGTCCTTGTGCTCTGCCTTCGAGGGCAGAGGCACAGGATAGCTATATGTCCACTGCTGCGATAAGTTTCTGTTTCCTGTTCTCCAAACCTGCAAACAGAAAAGAATAAAAAATTAGTTAAAAATTAAATTTTTTTGTTTTAGAGATAACTTACCGTCCCTCCCCGGCAACGGCGCCAATTTGTTTGACTGAGTTTTCCTGCACACAAAAATAAGGATATTAGATTTTGGAAATAATAGTGTGAGGTTCTCAGTTCTAATCCGCGGTAGCAGGGCTATGCGGGTCGTGATCCTCAAGGAGGGACTGCGATGGAAGCGTTAAGCAAGTTTCTCTAAAAATTTATCTTTTTTAGTTATTTTGTTAAATAGTGGTATTTACAATGGATGGTATTTAAAATGAAGTGAAGAAAAGAATTGTGGAAAGAATTATGGAAGATGTGGATTTAATCTACAAAAAAGAAAAGAAAAGAAAAGGAAAGAAAACTTATCTCTTTAGTCTGCTTGCCTTCGATCCTTTTGCGATGATCTACCTTTTCTTGGAAGGCGTACAAGCACGGCTTATGGGATCGTCCGCCTTCTTAATCTACTCTACGAAATGAAAAACAAGCTATGAAGACCTGTTCATCGCCATGGGCCGTCAGGTTCCTTCTTCGCTAGGTATTCTCGAAGCAGTTGGATCTCATGGTGGGCAAGACATTAGAGAAAGAACAATGTAGAAAAACAATGATAGACAAAGATAGAGACACAATAAAACATAAAAAGAACAAAACAAGCTTTGATTTGATTTAACAATGGAGGAAAATTTACAACTTACACCGGCTGTCACCATCGGTACAAGAGGATCCCTTCCTCCATGAATGCAACATCTCCTCTCAGCTTTCACAAGAAGAAAATAAAATTTACAAAGGTGGAAATAAATCTAACCTAAAACCTAAAACCCTAGCTTTGGCCCTTTGCTGGACGCTGGACACCCTTTACGTTGCCTGCAGGAGATATTTATAGATGCAGAAGGCTACAGAGTCCCGGACGAATCTGCCAACGAAATTTGGGATCAGGATCTTATCAAAGTGCCGCGGATTTGCGGCGGTTCCGCGGCACTTTTGTGGCTTCTGGCCACGCGCTTTGGCGCGTGGCCTCTCCTGGTCCGTCCATGTGGGCGCCTGCTTCTAGAATTGTAATCCTGGCCTTTTAAATCTGAATTTTCGAGGTAACTTGGTAATCAAGTTACCCTTAATCCAGATTTCTTCAAATCTTCCTCCCACGAATTTTCTTCTTATCTTGGCCTTTATTCTCATCCTGCAGGTGTTTAGGGTTGGATAGAAGTCTATCCTTCCCTAATTTCTGATTTTTGCAACTTTTAGCCCTTGCATTTGTATTTTGACTCTTTGTATTGCGCTTTTTCACCTGGGCTTCAAACATGGGCTTGGATCTGGGCTTTGGGCTCTTTAGGCTTTATTTATTGCTAAATAACAATTCGAGGCCTGCACACAATAAATTACTAATTATTAATAAATGTGCAGAATTAAATGAATAAATATGAAAATGTGATGGTAAATATGATGAAAAATGCACTTTTGACTACCAATCAAATATGCTATCAACAATTACAATACACATCATTATCAACTCTCTTTCGAAGTCTTTGATCATGTAGACTCTTGAATAGGCTTGAGATAGAGCTCCAATGATATGACTTCATGAATGTATCATCAAAAGTAAGTTCCAACAATACACTTTTTGTGTACCATTTGTCTTAGATTAGCTCTACACCTATTCACCCTCCTCTAGTGTACTTTCAATTGGTATTAGAGTTAGCGCTCCTGATATTCGGTTTAACCACCTAGGATATGATCCTCATTTGCTAATCCAGTTATTACTTTGCACATATATTAGTTTACACTCATAGATTTCTTGCTCCACCTATGTATGATATTTCTAACATCAATATGTGAAAGTTTAAATGAGTACTTACCTTAAAGCCCCAGGATTGCATGTCTATCTTGCCACTACCGAGAAATCTTATCTTGGTAATGACAAGTATTTAGAGGTTAATACACAGCCATCGATGCACTTAGGCAAACACTTAGCAAAGAGTATTTATCTTTGATTTCTCATTGTGATTCCGCTTTTGCAGTATGAAACACTTTGACTTCTCCCAAGGAACACACGACAATCATTTTAGAGAAGAAATCCATTAGAGATGGGTCCGTCCAAGCTTGCTTCATGGTCGAAGGGAATGACTCCCTTGAGGTACATTCGGATACTCATCTGTTGATAGTGCTAGCTCTTCTAATGATCATGATAGTAGTATGGATGCCCATGCTTTAAATGAAGAGCTTTTCGAATTTTGTAAACTTGCTTTCTAAATATAAAGTTTTGATAAAAAGAGTTTGAGTTTGAAGAAAGAAAATGAAAGCATGTTTTCAAAACTTGATTTGATTTTGAAGGAGAAAGTTGAGGTTTCAAGTGAAAAAGATTTCTTGAAACCCAAATCGATTGTTCTAAAAAAAATGAAATTTTAAAAAACAAAATGATTTTGATATTGTTTTAGAAAAAATAATGTTTTATCTTCAAAACTTGAATTTGTTTTAAAAGAAAATGATTCTTTGAAAAATAAAATTATTTTAATTTCTAAAAAATTAGAATGCATTTCTTTAAAAAAGGTTTCTTTGAAAAATAATTTTGATTCTCATCTATGTCATGTTTTCCCTCCTTTATCTTCTTGTGTTTCTAATGCTTGCTCTATATCTTCTTCAAGCATTGAAAATGCTATGTGTATTGAAGAAGAGTGTTGATTGTTTGGGCTCCACTTTGAGCCAATGTACTATAGATCATAAGAGATTGGAATTCATATTTCGCAAGAAATATGCCTCAAAATGCACGCACATTATCATGGCAAACATATACTTCTCATGTTCACACACATGACATCATGTATGCTAATGTGTGCTCTTATACATATTGTAGTCGCAAGGCCACCTTGCAAAATTTTATTATGACAGATTGAATGCTATAAATTTTGCAAGTATGTTTGAGCTAGGAAAGTGCTACCCATGGACTCAAGAAAGTGTTGGATATCAAACTTCACTCTTATTGTATTTAATGTAGGTGTGGGCTCTCACACAACGTGAGAGACCTGATGCTTGATGGTGGATGCGCTTCGAGCTAAATGGTCACATTTTTGGATGCATCACTTTCAAGGGATATTTAGTGAAAGGACCACCTTGTTTGGAGACCTAGAGACTAGTCATTTGGTTTTAGTAACTATCTCTAACTCCTTATTTTAGTTTACATGCTTTCTCATTGTTGATTGTTAGCATATTTTAGTTTTCATATTCATTATATTTAATGTGTTTTGTTAGACTTGTGATATACATAGAGGGTATTTAAGATACTGATTGTTTGCACACACTTGTATTCAACCAGAGAGTCATAGCGGCACCTCAACTCTTATCTAGAGGAATCTTGAGGAGATAGTCCAGAGCCCTTCACGGGAATTTGGCTACACTTTTGTGTTATACTTGGTGTGTTTAGCATAATAGTTTTTTAGTTTTCATAAATAGTTTAATTCTGCATTAATTCATCATTAGATTAACTTATCACCTATTCACCCCCCTAGGTGATTTCATTGGTATCAGAGCTTGGTGCTCTTGATTTGGATCTAACAACCTAAAGTTAAAGATCCTTATTTGTTGGCTAATCACAATATTTATGCACACACATGGATTTCATGTCACCTCCCATGTTTGACATTCTTAATATCCAACTTGGAAAGTTAAGATGTCTTTGTACCTCAAAGCCCTAGGCATTCATGTTTATTTTGCCACTATTAAACATTCATATTGTTTAATGGCAAACATCTAGAGGCTAACTCAAAGCCCTTCATGCTTTAAAAGTATCCTAATAATAAATATTTATCTAGGGTTGCTATTTTGATTCGGCTTTTGTAGTATGGAGCACTATAGTCTTCCTTAGCGAACAAAAGCAATACTATGCGGGGAGTGACTCGGATGATGGAAGTGATGCTTCCACTTATGCTACAGGTCCAAGGGGTTACCCCCTTGAGGTAATTTCGAATCCGAGCTTGATGAGGATGTTGACTTGTCATATGATGAACTTGCTTTATTTTGTCAACAACTCCTTGACTATGATGTGCTTAAAAAGGACCATAAATTGAAAAATAAATATGAGTCCATTTCAAAAGAAAAAGATTCTTTTCAAAATAAATGAAAAACATTTCTAAAGAAATGATATGTTTAAAAAGGATAATATTTCCTTGACTTCTAAATTAATGATCTTTGTGAAGGAAATACTTCTTTAAAAAATAAGATTTTTTGGTGAAAAAAGAAAGGAAATTGCTTTGAAGAAGACAACTCTTTGAAAAGAAAA
>JAVJIF010027876.1:0-41008 GCA_038442645.1 Agave tequilana
AGAGAATTGGATTATGGGTATATGGATTGGAAAAGAATATCAATTAAGAATAATACCAACAATAACATAATAATAATAATAATGCTAATCATAATGTATAAAATATAATACATACATATAATAGTATAATACTAATCACAAACATAAACACTTAATATGTATGTACATGTATTTATATACATGTATAAATAAATTAATCAAATAATAAGTAAATCTAAATAAACTAGATAAATAAGTACGGTATTATTAGTTAGAGGATAATACAGAAATCCTAAAAGTTGTTTGAACCCAAACCAATAACACCCTCTTAATGCGCAAAATGCAGTAGTATCATCTCTTAGGAATTTGATTTTCATGTATTAAATTTCTAGGAATGTTGCATTATCATATTTGATATATTTAAAATATTTTAATTAAAATTATAGATGTCAGAATCTTTTTCTTTGCCAATATTTTTAGAAGATCTTTACTGTCCTATATTGTGAGAGGGTGAAGGGACACACTCGAGTTCAAGAAAATTATAGTCGATTTACCTATTTTGTATTGTCACTCTATTGGTTATGATAACGATACAGCACAAATCAATCTAGCCATTTTACTGTGTGGATGTAGGTTATTATTGGTTGAATTTGGATATTGGAGGATTATCAATATAGGAATAGTTTGTTTTCTATCTTATGTAGTAATATGAGCCACTTTATTTATCTCGCTTCACAAGACAATTTTTTTTTTTAGATAAAAATGTGAAGTAAAAAAAACCTCGGTGTTTCATTAATTAGTATTTAACAAAAAATTCACAAGAAAAAAGAATATAATCATGTCTCTCACACATAGTTTGCTCCTTTAGAAACAGAATAAAAAAGAAAAAGAAAAAAAGAAAATTCCTCCGACACGCAATCAGATATCTTCACGCAACGCATCCTCTGCAGCTCTGCTCCATTAGTAACGCCACTGAATCCCACACCGCTGAACATGAAAAATCTCCATCATCGCTGTTGCGGCATAAATCCAGCCACCTCTGACTAGTTAGAGGCGCTAAAAGACAAATCATCATCAGCAGGTCACCCCCTAACTCTCCCCGGCCCTTATCCAGATCTTAAAGTTCAAGGAACACCCCTAATCTCGCCGGTACTAATACTGACCAGCTCCTCACCGTCGTCTCATTGATCGGCCTTTAAATCCCTTCTCACCACCGGTGTTGGCACATCCCCACGCACGCTCCGACGGAGAAAAAAAAAAACCCCTCGCTCGAATCCGGCATTCCGACCCAGATCAAGCTACATCAATGGCATATCAAATGGCGACCTCAGCTGCCCCATCTACGGAGACAGTCACACCAACAGCAACATCAATAGCGACCCATCTCTCTCGGCCTTGTCACGGCCCAAGTTGAAAAAGACTAGTTGGTTCATATTTGAAAAGAATCGAGCGAGCAATTTGAATTTTGAAATCTGATATGATGTCCGAAAAGACAACACATGTCTCTCTTGCCTCGAAATGGACATAGATGGCATTGGCAGTCGTCGTCACTGCACTCGCCGCCACCACTCAAAGCTGGCCTTGCCGGGCTAGTTGACAGCCGGCCAGATCTGTAGGCGACTGACCGGATCCGGCCCCCCATCGGTTGGAAATGATCGAAAACCAAGGACAAAAACACCATTGTGCACTCGCGATGTCGCAACCCCTTACACGACCGTATCGGCACCCCATCGGTCGTATCGGTCCTCCATCGGTCAGGTCCTACTGAATCTGTAAGAGACCGGTCGGATCAGGCCCCTCGTCGGCTGTAAATGGCTAAAAATCGAGGACAAAATCACCATCACGTGACCGCATTATCGCAGCACCGTATGTGGCCGGTTCTGGCCACCCCTCAACAGTCGTAAATGGCCGAAAATTGAGGACAAAATAACCATCGAGCAACCACGCTATCGCAGCCCCCTATGTGGCCGAATCCCACCAATGTTAGGGTTTGGGTTGAACAAATAGTATTGGCTAGACATGGGGATGGTCTTGGGTATATAAGGATTTGGGCAACTCCATCTAAAAGTAGGGGTGGCAATTGGGTCGGGTCGAGTCGACCCGACCCGATTACTGCTCGACCCGTATAATAACCGGGTCAGGTCGACCCAACCCGATTATTATACGGGTCAAAAATTCAGACCCAGACTAGACCGAGACTTAGTCGGGTCGACCCAACCCAACCCATTTGACCCGATTATTAAACCTTAAATATAATTTTTTTACACTATATTACCAAATTGTTGGGTGGTATACTTGGTCATCACACTAAACTCACACATTAGATGTCACGGGCTCGAAATTGGGCTCACCCATATTTTTTGACAATTTAATTTAGGCGAAGGAGAGGAGGTGGGGCGCGGCGGCGGAGGAGATCGAGGGGAAGAAGCTGAGGAGGAGAGAATAATCAGGTCTGGTGGGTCAAGCGGGTCTGGTGGGTTCGGGTCAACCCGACCTATTTAATAGTCGGGTCAGACAGGTCAACCCAATTACAACACAAACCCGTTAGCCCAAACCCAGACCCGGTAACTCCGGGTCGGGTCGGGTCTTGCAGGTCGCGACCCGTCAGCCACCTCTATCTAAAAAGCTAATCTTTTGAGATAGTACCGCAAACCCTTCAATTGGTATCAGAGTCATGCCCCAAACTTTATCGTGTGTGTGGGTGATATTTGATGTTGATTCCCCATTAACTAAGGCAATTTTAACCGGAGTTGGGTAATTAGCAACTACATGTCCATATCGTTGGCACTTCTAACATTTGATTGTGGGGGTTAGTTTGGAGAACTCCTTATGAACACCCTTGCCTTTGTTCTCAACACTCTTGCCTTTAGTATTCGCTTTGTGGGTAGAAGTCCGGCTTTGAAAATGGTAGGGGTATTGACTCGAAGGAGGTCTGGTTGCTTGTGTGCAACCCTTAGAGATGGAGTTAGACTTGGCCGCATCTAAATCTTGAACCAACGCGTAGGCCTTCTCAAACTCGGTGATTTCACGCGCTAAAAGTTCGCTTCGTAAGTCGTTCCTAAGTTTGGCTCTAAATTTAGACATGATTTGAGCTGTTAATGGGGTTGCATCTGATGAGAAACTCATCAAACTTCTCCACATACTCCTGTGCCGATTTGTTGCCTGAGTGTACCAGTGCCACTTGTCCATGAGACGGGCGCTGAACGATGGCGGCACATACTTTCCTTTAAGTTCATCTCATTCTTCTCCACTTATCGATCGGTTTTTGGTCACGAGCAGTACGCATCTTCACTAAGCTAGTCAATACTGGCTAACTTGACCGGTTAATTTCATCGCTGCAAATTTAATTTTCTGAGCTCAGTGAGATCATACCAAGTGAAATACTTGTCAAGTTGTTGAGTCCAATCAAGAAAAAGTTGTGGATCATGATGTCCATCGAATGTTGGGATATCAATCTCGATGCTCTTCAAGAATTGACTCTCAAGGTCTCGCTCATCACGTCCTTGGTACTGTATCATCCGATTACGTTTTCCTTCATGTTCATTGCGATTCTCGAGATGAGTTTCAACTCTACCTAACCTATCTCCAGTCTGAGCTGCAGTTTGGGTCAGGTTGGCTAGTTGGGCTTGTATGGCAGCGATTGCATCGGCAAGTTGTTAGGGATCCATAGTTGTACTGTCGACTCACTAGACTCTCCTAGCAGATAGGGGTGTCCACTGTGGGTGGGCATGCACTAACAAGATCTAAATGAATGAAAGTAGAACCTAGATGAATATTTTTTAAATTAAATTATGCAAAAATAAATGAGATTACTAACTATATGCTAATGCAACTTTTCCAACCTAAACCATGCTCTGATATCAAAATAATGTGAAACTAAATGCAGGTGATGTAAAAAATCAGTGATAAAGCTAAACTTACAACGTTTCACAAGTTACGATCTTCGGTAGGAATAAATCTAAAAATAATTATATGACAAGATGGGTTTAAACAAAATTATTATACCCGTAAAATGGATAATTCTAGTGAGGAAGTGGTAATTTGAGATTCATAATGAACTATTAATTTGAGACCAAATTTTGATCAAAAAACACACCGCTATTTTCTCTGATGGAGGAAGTAGTGAGATTGAGCTTATTGGACTGTGCCTATTGGATTCAAAGAGTGGTGCATGTATCTTGAGTAGTTTGGAGACTAGTTGTTGCAAGGGAGGCCCAACTTCTTTGTTGGGCTCGTTTCGTTTGAGCAGAAATCTTTTTTTTTTTACACATTAGGTCGTAATAATCAGATTTGAATCTGAGACTCCTACAACTTGCCTGCAAGAACTGGAGTCAAGATCCAATGGCCGGATACTGCCGCTTGTATGCTAGGAAATAAAAGATCTCATCTTGGTGAAGATTCTCTTTGACCTTGTGGTTTGATTCGAGATTGATAGAGGAAAGTTTACTTGTTTTCTTGGATTATTATTTTTTATCATATTAATTTCTTGTTTCTCATAAATTTTCAACAAGAAAAAAAAAATGAGCATGCAGGGCACGTCCATGAAATAAAATCTGTACGTAAGCATTATTTAATAGCCCACGCCGGGCACGTGGCCTCATTTATTGTTTTATTTATTTTGAGCCCATAACATGAAAAAAAAAATTTTAAAAAAAAGTTAAATTAAAGACTCATTCTGATGGCTGCAATTGCGATGACCAAATGCTTTTCTTACTTTTTTTTTTTTTTTTTCCTCTAAAAATAAAAGTAAAAAAAATTGAGTTAACTTATACCTTCTGAACAACTTAAACTAAATTACTCTTAATAAATTTGAACTTTTTAATCGCTATTGTGCGTGCAAGTGTCACTATAACACAATTACAAAAATCTCTCTGCAGTAGACAAAAAACTCTAAGATAAAATTCTCACTCGCTCCAGACTACGGTCTATATTTCAAAAAGAAAAAATAAATGTTATTATCATGTATAATTCTAATTTTCTGAACACTTTTAAATGATTGTGCATAATGTTACATTAACAAAATAACTAGCTTGAGACTGCCGCTGACAATAAATCTCTTAACTCTGAAAAAATAAAAGAGAAGAAAAAATTAATAACAACGAAAGGCCTTTCTATTGGCCATTTACATCAGGAATTCACATTCTTTGCACTATATATAATTCAAATTCTTCATCCATTCAAGCACAAAAAGTTATTTTTCCCTCCCACTTTTCTCCCATTCATGCACAAAATTCTAACTTTTCCTCTTGCTTTTTCCCATGAGAAAGAATTCTTAATGTTGATTTCTTAAAACCAAATAGACCCTGAAGAACCACTAACTTTATCTAAATTCTAAAAAGTGTCCAAACTTTCTAACCTTTTCCTACAACAAAATATGAAACAAAAAAACAACTATTAAGGGGGAAAAAAGTATGAAAAAAGAGAAATTCAATCATACATGAACTCAGGAAAGCAAAGAAACAAAGTGGAACAATTTACAAGCACAAGAAAAGCTATCAGTAAATATAGATTGTGGATCTCCTATCTTGTTTGATATTGCTTAATGCATGCTTATCAAGTATATATAGAGTAAAATTTTAATAAAAATGAAGAAAAAAATAAAATAAAAATGAGAAGAGCATCTTATCATCTAGGAACACCTGAACTTAAAATTTTCCATAATTCAAATCAATTCTATGATTCTGTACTTATATTGTTTCATTATGGGAACACCTTATCTTTATATAGAATAAACATTTAATAAAATTGAAAAAAAATTAAAAAAATAAAAATAAAAGCAAGAAGAGTACCTTATAATTTCAGAACACTTGTACTTACAATTTTCCGTATTTCATTTCGATTCTATGGCTCTATACTTCCTTTCACTGCCGGAGCACCTTATCTTTATAGTGATCTTTCGACGCAACCTATCCTCTATAATTTGTCCCATTTCTCTGCTCCTCTTCTTCCAACAGCAACGACAACAAAGCAGCAGCAGCAATGGGTCTCATCTCCGGCCTTGTCGACGCCGTCCTCATTCTCTTCTCCTCAGTTCTCGCCATTGCCATCCCTCTCATCGACTCCCAGACCATCGCCCCTTCTCACCTGTATCCTCCATCTCTCGTCGAGCTCAAGCAATGGTACGGCAAAGAGTACGGGGACTATCTGATGCAGGAGAAGCCCCACTTCTTCGTTGGGCTCGTCTGGGTTGAGCTCTTCTTCCTCTGGCCTCTCGCGGTCCTCAACATCCTCGGGATTGTCGGGCGCAAGAACTGGGTGAAGACCACGTTGATCATGGCTGGTGTCAGTACTGCCACATCTATGGTAAGAAAAAGATCTCATCTTGGTTCTTGTTCCGTTTGATTTTTGCAATAATAGTTAATTTCATGGTAAATGCGCCTTGCCCAACTCAGAAAGATCTGATCTTGGTGATGGGTTTATTTCAATTTGAGGTTGAGGGTTGAATGAATTCAAATCTCTTTCTGCGGGGTTGATCCATTACGATGAACTTTTCCCTCATTCAAATCCACAATGCTCCCTTTTGTTAATTCTCTGCCTTTACCCAATCTCATTGATTATTGAGTTTTATTACATTTACCAATTTATTTCGTGATAATGCCTCCTAATAGATCTTACCTTGTTTTTTGATAAAATTTCTCTTAACAACTCAGTAAATCCCATTTAGGTAACAGATAATTTTAATACTGGGAGTTGGGAATATGTATTTTTAGACTGCAGATGTGGTTACCGTTAGTTTTTCTAATTTAAGTAGTTTTGGCAATGTGGACATGTTCTTTTGATCATTCATGATGAGTTTTCTCAAAAAGGGAACATCTTAAATGTATCGACATGATTTCGGTATTACTGGTTAGAAATGAAATTGGGAAGAATGGTTGGCAGTGCAGGTCATACATAGTATAACAATTGGTGGTTGTTTATGATCATAAATTTGATTAGTTAAGTAAATTTTCAATGTTTTTAATGGGTTTTTTGTTGGGATTTGGGTCGAACAAATAGTCCCACATCGGCTAGACGTGGGGATGGTCTTGGATTTATAAGGATTTGGGCAACTCCACTTAACAGACTAGTCTTTTGGGATGGTGTCCCGAGTCCTTCAAGTGGTATCAGAGCCATGCCCCGAACTTAGTCGTGTGTGTGGGTGATGTTCGACGATGTAGATCCCCCAATGGCGCAAAGGCGCAATGGGTCTGGCCACCCCACTGACACAAAAAGGCGCATAGGCCCCTGTAAAACTAATGTTGGGCTCTCGAGAAATTTGGCAGTGGTGCTCCCGTGCTGCCTGAGTGACCGACTGCAGTTGGTACTTCACATCCCACGCGGCGTAGAGGAGTGACCGACTGCAGTTGGTACTTCACATAAGGCGTGTCGTCGTCCCACGCAGTGAAGAGTTGGATATCGATGGAGCATTTGATCTTCCGTGTGAAGATAGTTGAGCTTGCAGGGAGACTCTTTATTCGAGGGGGATTGTTGGGATTTGGGTCGAACAAATAGTCCCACATCGGCTAGACGTGGGGATGGTCTTGGGTTTATAATAAATTGCTTATGGTTCTCATCCTTGCCACCATTTAGCAATGGAACTTATCCAACACAAAAGATCCCATCTTGGTAGGGTATGTTTGATTTGTTTGGATTTTTTACTTGTTTTCAAGAAGAGATGGTGATCCAAGAAGATCCAATCGAACTGGAGAAGACGAAGACTTGAAGCAAAAGAAGCAGACTAAGAGCAACACACAAACTAATAAACTAATACAAGGTACTAGTCGACCATCATGAAAGACTAGTCGACTAGACTGAGATCTCAACTCTCTGTTGGGTAGATTAGTCGACTGCTCTGAATGAACCAGTCGACTAATAAGGATGTCTAGGCGTTTTGAGTTTTTTTTTTCTAGAGGAGTTCGAATAAGATTCAGTTTCTATTCAATGAAGGTTTGTTTCTAAAATTTAAAAGGTTTAGAATTTTTTTAGATCAAGGAGATCAACTCCTACAAGAATTGGTCAAGTTCTTCAAGTATCCGACGATCAAGATCATCTCATAGTCCTCATAGGATTTTGATTGTAAAACTCTATAAATAAATATTGTAACGCAGTACATTGTAACACGAGAAAAAGAGGACGCCAAGAAAGAGAGAGGAAGGTGACGGTGCATAGAGAGAAGGTATACTCTTGTAATCGTGTGGGACTCAAGGGGAAAGTAAATACTCTTGTGGGAATATAGGTAAAAGTTAAATCTCTTGTGCCAAGTTCATTAATAAAACTTTCTCAAGTTCTCTCATTATGGACGTAGGCCAAGTTTGAGTCGAACCACATTAAATTCTTGTTTCTTTTCTACTCTTTTGCTTTGGTATTGCTAGTTTGCTCTACAATAATTTTTTTTGCAAGTATTACATATTGTCACGGTTCCGCAAATGTCAATCACGATCTTGGGCTTGTACAACAGTTGGTGTCGTAACCCGATTGTTAATTGCAACAATTGGTATTACTAGCTATCGTCTTTCACAACATGATTCTATGGTCTAGAATTATTCAAGAAGGCTTATTGATGTGAAACGTGATCGTGTACATGAACGGAATTCAACAACAAAGTAAATCCAGCATGTTTCACCAACAAGGACGATCGATCTAGACTTCAAGTTATCAGGTTGAAATAGTGACCAGGGTTTATTGTAAATAAGTTGCACACATGCAGTAAATTTCAAAATGTAAATTGAATGAATCATAATATTGTTCTGTGATAGCAAGTCCCATATGTAATATTCAGATTAATAGATACAAGGCAACAAAACAATGCGCTCAACTTGATTTAGGTGAACAGAAAACAGAAAGATAATATAACAAAGGATTACTACTGCAAGAACTGGTAAGTCCAAAGGAAAGAAATATCTGACTGATACTGCACCGTTGTTGTTTCTCTGCTACTGCTTCTGTCGCTGAAGTTGCTGATACTGATGTTGTCTGCTGTTGTTACTCCTGTTGTATTCTGCTATTGCAGAAATTGTTGAAATTCTGCTGCAGTTGCTGCAGTTCTGATACTGCAGCTCCGGTGAGACAATTCTGCCCAGATTCTGCTGCAGTTCTGCTGCAGATTCTGCTGCAGTTCTGCAGTTCTGTTGCTGTTGCTGTCGCTGCTGCTGCTGCTGCGATCTGCTGCTGTTGTTGCTGTAATCTGCTGCTGTTGCTGCTGCTATGTTGCTAATGGAGAGGGATCCGAGTGGAGAAAGCAGGGTACTGTTGGGGGCTGATTTCATTCAAGAGAAGAGAACGGAAACAGAGAGGAGAAGAGGAATGCAGGCAAGGGAGCTTTTCTTTCAAAACATTCATCCCTTTTCATAGAATACAACCAGTTGCTTTTATCAGGCTACATGTTCAGTTCAGAGAACTGTCCCACTACAGGTTCAGTTTCAAAACTGTCCCTATCAGTTCAGTTCAAAAACTGAACTGTGCAGTTCAGTTTCTGAATTGTATCCCCCTCAATTCAGTTCAAAAACTGAACTGTTCTTTGTCAGTCCAGTTCAGTTCAGAAACTGAAGTAACTGTTTCACACAACTACACCCTGAAATACATATTTAATACACACAGAAATACACAATGGAATACATTACTGAAATACATACTGAAATACAACTATAAATACTAGATATCTGGACTTCAGAACCATATCTTCGAGCTTAACAAGCTGGCGCGTCGTCTGCGCTGAAAGACACGTCCGTAACGTGCATGTGCTCCGATGTCCTCATCAATTCCCCCGGGGTAGGGAAAACTCGACCCCGTCGAGGGAATATCTTTGCTGCTCTCGTAATGCTCTAAAGCATCAGGATTCAGACGCTGCACATCCTCTCGATCCAACCAAGTGTCGTCAGATTTAGGTTTTCCTCTCCAATGGACTAAATACCGCCTAGTTCCACCATCAGTAGTAGATATAATCTCATCCTCTATTATCTTATCAATCTGTTCTGCTGCATAAGGTGGGATATTTAGAAGTGGAGGTAAAGAAGGTCCCTCAGAAGTAAGGTCTTGGGTAGGCTCATCAAGCAAGGGGTTATTTGGATTGAAATCCGGACCTTTGTATGCTACTAGATCTTCAATATTAAATATCAGACTAATACCAAAACCTTCAGGAAGGTCTAGAACATAAGCATTATCATTTATTCTTTTTATCACTTCGAAAGGTCCTGCTCCACGTGCATGCAACTTTTTCACAGTTCCCGGAGGAAATCGTTCGGAACGAATTCGAACTATCACATAGTCTCCTACTTCAAACCGTTTAACTTTTCGATGAAGATCAGCCTGAACTTTGTAGGCTGCATTACTCTGATTTATTTTGTTGTTGATTTCCTTGTGTAGTTCATGGAGGTGTGATGCAAATGCAGATGCAGACTCAGATGTCCTAGCATGCTGACTCATAGGAATGAGATCTATTGGTTGTCTAGGTTTAAACCCATACACTACTTCTGATGGGCTCATGCCTATTGTCCTATTAATGGAATTGTTATATGCAAATTCGGCAGTAGACAATTTCAAATCCCAATCTCTAAGATGTTCACCAACTAAAGTTCGCAGTAGATTACCTAGGCTTCGATTCACCACTTCAGTTTGACCGTCAGTTTGGGGGTGGAAGGCAGAAGAGTATTGCAGTTTGGTTCCAACTTGATGCCATAAGGTTTTCCAAAAATAACTCGTAAATTTGACATTCCGGTCCGACACAATGGTTTTTGGAAGTCCATGTAACCTCACAATTTCATTAAAAATAAGTTTGGCCACACGAGATGCATCAAAAGTTTTTGAACAAGGAATGAAATGAGCCATCTTGGAGAAACGGTCAACAACCATAAGTATTGAATCATGTTTTCTCAGGGTTTTGGGAGTCCAAGCACAAAGTCCATGTTAATATCCTCCCAGGGACGGTTTGGAACAGGCAAGGGCATATACAGACCAGTGTTTTGTTTTCGTTGTTTAGCTAACTGGCATGTGTGACACCTGCCAACAAGCTTAGCAACGTCTCCTTTAAGACTTGGCCAATAAAACGATGTTCAACAGCCTCAATAGTTTTGTTATGTCCAAAGTGACCGGCGAGACCTCCTGCATGCAATTCCCAGACCAAAAATTCTCTCACAGACGTGCGAGGGATGCATAACTTACGAAATCGAAACAAATAACTATCTTGCAGAAGAAAGCCATCTATTTCTTGTGTTGTTCCGCTCTTCAATAGAGTGAAAATGTCTTGAAAGTCAGGACATGACTCATACTTAGCTTTTATCTTCTCAAATCCAACCACCTGATTGTTCAATACTGTTAAAATTGCCAAACGACGACTGAGCGCATCAGCGGCCTTGTTCTCAACTCCTGCTTTATGGCGAAGAGTACAAGTATAATCCTGGAGGAATTCTACCCAACGGCCATGTCTACTATTAAGCTTCTTCTGAGAATTGATGTACTTAAGAGCTTCATGATCCGAAAAGATAACAAACTCTTGTGGGAGAAGATAGTGGCGCCAATGACGCAGTGCTTGATTCACTGCATAAAATTCTTGATCGTAGGTAGAGTACTTTAGCTTAGCATCATTTAGTTTTTCACTGAAGTAAGCTACTGGGTGGCCCTCTTGACTTAAAACTCCACCTATGCCGATTCCTGAGGCGTCACATGCCACTTCAAAGACTTTTGAAAAATCCGGTAGACGTAAGACGGGTGCTTCTACCATCTTCCGTTTAATCTCTTGAAAGGCCTTATTGGCACGCTTCGACCAATTGAATTCGCCACTCTTTAAACAATCAGTTATCGGGGCCATGATCGTGCTAAATCCCTTGATAAACCGCCGATAAAATGTGGCAAGTCCATGAAAACTCCTAACGTCTCTTATGCTTTGGGGTTCTGGCCACTCTTTTATGGCCTTGATTTTCTCAGAATCAGCGGATACTCCTTCCGAAGAAACTACAAACCCTAAGAAAATAACTTTGTTGGTAAGAAAAGCATATTTCTTTGGATTTGCATATAATTGCTCCTTTCTCAACACTCTACACACTTGACGTAGATGGTCTAAGTGTTGCTCCTGATTTTTACTGTAGATAAGTATGCCATCAAAGTATACGACCAGAAATTTGCCCATGAATGGTCGCAATACTTGAGTCATTACTCTCATAAACGTACTAGGAGCATTTGTCAATCCAAATGGCATAACTATCCACTCATACAAACCATCCTTCGTCTTAAAGGCGGTCTTCCATTCATCACCAGGGCGGATTCGAATTTGGTGATAACCACTCTTCAAATCAATCTTGGAGAATATTTTAGCTCCAGCCATCATATCCAACATGTCATCCAGCCGTGGAATGGGAAAACGGTATTTTACCGTTATCTTATTGATCGCGCGACTATCCACACACATACACCAAGTTCCATCTTTCTTTGGCGTCAACAGAGCGGGTACTGCACACGGGCTCATGCTTTCCTTTATAAAGCCCTTCTCCAGCAATTCGTCAACTTGCCTCTTCAGCTCCGCGTGTTCAGTAGGATTCATCCTGTAATGCGGCAAGTTGGGAAGACTCGCTCCCGGGACTAAATCAATAGCGTGCTGGATATCACGCATTGGTGGTAATTGGTCCGGGAGATCTTCAGGAAAGACATCAGCAACTTCATCAATCACGGGGGCGACCTCACAAGGAATCGAGGCGATCGACTCTTTAGGAACTTCTCGTGCAGTGAGAATGATGACGGGCTTCCCTTTTGTCATCTCAAGACTCACGATCGATGTCCTTTGCACTGATCAGGCTAATTTTTGTTTGCTTGACTGCAACCGATTTCTTCTCAGTAATAATGTTCTTGGGTTGTGACGGAAGCAACTTGACCTTCTTGCCCTCATGTTCAAACAAACACATGTTCGAACGGCCATGAATGTGAACATCATTATCAAATAGCCAGGGTCTTCCAAGGATAATTTGACCTACATCCATGGTGACCACGTCGCACCATATCTTGTCCTTGTAAACGGTAAACTCTATAGGGACAAGGCACCTCTGTGTAACATTTAGTGCGGCCTCATTAATCCAAGATACTTTATAAGGATGAGGATGGGGTTCAGCTTTCAGGCCAACCTTGCTTATAATCATGGAGGAGACAGCATTGATACAACTCCCACTATCCACTATCACCTTACAATTTCGTTCTCCAATCTTGGTGAATGTGTGAAAAATGTTAGTACGTCTCCAGTCATCACTAACCTTTGGTTGTGCCAAGGTACACCTGACTACGGATAATCTGGTGTACTCTCGTAATCGAAGACAGTTTAGCGTTGTTTCTTCGGTATTCTCATCAAAATTCTCTTCATCTCCATCGACTTGATGAATGTACTCATCACCTTCGGACTGAGGATAACCTTCTCCGTCAATGAGGGCAATCTTGTATGGGCTAGCACATTTGGCTGCTATATGTCCATAACCCTGACATTTATAACATTTGGTTTGAGGATAGGATTTGGGAATACTTTTTTCAATACCCTTACCCTTGTTGTCAGTCTGAGGTTGGGAAGAACTGGATGTAGATCCTCTTTGGGTGGGTTGTAAAGGAAGTCGAGGGACACTAGCTTTATAGTCGTGAATTTTGCTCGATTTGACTTCATCCAAGTCTTGCACTAGGGCATAAGCTTTCTCCAATGTGTCGACGTTCCTTGCGAAGAGTTCGCTCCTAAGATCTTCTCGCAATCCAGCTCTAAACCTAGAAAGGACTTGCATAGGAGTTTCAGTTTCAAGCATGCTACACCTGATGAGGAATTCGTCGAATTTGGCGACGTATTCCTTGGCAGACTTGCTCCCCTGGTAGAATTGGTTCCACTTGTCTAACAACCTCGGGTAATAAGAATGTGGGAGGTACTTTTGTTTCAGCTGGGTTTTCATGTCACGCCACGTGTCAATAGGATGCTCTCCTCTTAACTCACGAAGAGTTTCAAGGTTAGCCCAATATTGACTAGCTTGCCCAGTCAATTTCATGGCAGCAAAACTGACTTTTCGCTCTTCCGACATTGAGTACCACTTGAAATAACGATCCATTTCTTTTATCCAATCCAAAAACAATTGTGGTTCCAGTGTACCATCAAAAGAAGGGGCATTGATTTTGATACTCCTCACAATATGTTCATCTGGATCTCGCTCATTCCTGAAAGGTTGAAGGTTTCTATGATTGGGAGTGTTCAGGATGGGTGGAGTAGGTGGTCGGTCATGATTTTTTTCAAATTCAGCTAATCGAGCATCTATTTCAAGTTGGTGTTTGATCTGGTTATATTCAACAGTTATAAGGCGAGCTATAACTTCTTCCAGCTTCTGAATAACTTCGGAAGACATGTTAGCAGTTTGTGATTCACTAATCTTGTCAAATAGGTATGGTCTACCGCTACGGGTTGGCATACGCTAAAAATTAGTTATGAAATAAGTTTACTGCCAAATGATGATGGATGCATTTTTTTTCCTTTTAAATGATGACTTTTATGCAATAATATATTCTTAAAGATCTAGTGGATGCAACTTAAGTAGGCATGATGAAAATTTCTAGTCTAGAACGCGGCTCTGATACCAAAATGATGTGAAACGTGATCGTGTACATGAACGGAATTCAACAACAAAGTAAATCCAGCATGTTTCACGAACAAGGACGATCGATCTAGACTTCAAGTTATCAGGTTGAAATAGTGACCAGGGTTTATTGTAAATAAGTTGCACACATGCAGTAAATTTCAAAATGTAAATTGAATGAATCATAATATTGTTCTGTGATAGCAAGTCCCATATGTAATATTCAGATTAATAGATACAAGGCAACAAAACAATGCGCTCAACTTGATTTAGGTGAACAGAAAACAGAAAGATAATATAACAGAGGATTACTACTGCAAGAACTGGTAAGTCCAAAGGAAAGAAATACCTGACTGATACTGCACCGTTGTTGTTTCTCTGCTACTGCTTCTGTCGCTGAAGTTGCTGATACTGATGTTGTCTGCTGTTGTTACTCCTGTTGTATTCTGCTATTGCAGAAATTGTTGAAATTCTGCTGCAGTTGCTGCAGTTCTGATACTGCAGCTCCGGTGAGACAATTCTGCCCAGATTCTGCTGCAGTTCTGCAGTTCTGTTGTTGTTGCTGTCGCTGCTGCTGCTGCGATCTGCTGCTGTTGCTGCTGCTATGTTGCTAATGGAGAGGGATCCGAGTGGGGAAAGCAGGGTACTGTTGGGGGCTGATTTCATTCAAGAGAAGGGAAGGGAAACAGAGAGGAGAAGAGGAATGCAGGCAAGGGAGCTTTTCTTTCAAAACATTCATCCCTTTTCATAGAATACAACCAGTTGCTTTTATCAGGCTACATGTTCAGTTCAGAGAACTGTCCCACTACATGTTCAGTTTCAAAACTGTCCCTATCAGTTCAGTTCAAAAACTGAACTGTGCAGTTCAGTTTCTGAATTGTATCCCCCTCAATTCAGTTCAAAAACTGAACTGTTCTTTGTCAGTCCAGTTCAGTTCAGAAACTGAAGTAACTGTTTCACACAACTACACCCTGAAATACATATTTAATACACACAGAAATACACAATGGAATACATTACTGAAATACATACTGAAATACAACTATAAATACTAGATATCTGGACTTCAGAACCATATCTTCGAGCTTAACAAGCTGGCGCGTCGTCTGCGCTGAAAGACACGTCCGTAACGTGCATGTGCTCCGATGTCCTCATCACTTATGGTCTTATGAGTTTCATTTTGGTATTTTTGGCTGTAGACATTATATAGTTTAAGTTTTGTAATTTTTAACATTTAATTTATTTTAGATGCTTTGATTAGATTTTTTTCTCATGATAATGATTTAGATTTAGATATAATACATTGATTGTTTGTGATAAAAATTCATTCCTTCAATTGGGAACTTCTCTTTGATTTCTTGACTTATTATGTTCTTTTAGATTAGTGATGATAATTTCCCAAATGAATGGTTATCTATTAGATTCTTAATGATAAATTTACTCCCAAAGAAGATCTCAGTTTTGACAGAGTGTACTCATGATTTGGGAGTAAATTGGATGCTTTCTCCAACACAACCAGATGTTATCTATATTCTAAGCCCTTTCATGTGAAGGCCAACATCTCTTATTTTCCTTTTTCCTGCTTTCTCTCAAGGGTTGGTTACTCATGCAGAACACCTTTTTGTACTGCAATCATATGCTTTCCATCATATAGTCCCTTTCTGTGAAGACCTACATTTCTTATTTTTGTACAGCCCACTTCACAAGGCTTGCTTTTAGTTTTTCTCTGTATTTTCCCCCCTTTATATGACTGAACTTTGTAATCACCAAAAGCAATATTATTTTTTAAAAATATTTTCTTTTATGTAATTGACTCTTAAAAAAGATATTAGTTCGAGATAGACTTGTGTCATTCCGGAAAGATTCTAGACATAATCTTTCCCACTCAAATGCAACCCTACGACATCCAGATGCAAGATCTATCTCATTGAAGTTGATTTACATTATTTTAAGTAACAAAAAATAAAAAATCATGTATTTGAATACTTTTTGTCCATCCATCAAGTGATGTCCGAAAATAGCATATTGCTTAGATCTATTTCTTTAGACGTACAAATTCTCGATCCGACTATTTCATAATGACCAAACACTTGAAAACTCTCACACACCAGTTTTTGTTAAATTTTAAATATTCTATACCGTTATACTAATCAACTCACTATTTCGGCTGTTCATTTTGTGCCTACTTGATAAATGGGCAAAAAGTATTCAAAATACATGATTTTTGACTTTTAGTTACTTAAAATAATGTAGATCAACTTCAGTGGAGTGGATCTTGCTTTCAAATGTCGTAGGATTATATTTGAGTGGGAAGGATTCGGCCTTAAATCCTTCCAGAATGACACAAGTCTATCTCATATTAGTTCAACTATTAAAAGCAAAAGCTGGAGGAAAGGTAAAAAAATTATGTATGTTATTAAATCATTGAGATGTCTCTTTCTCAAAGTAGGCTTTAGGTTAGATTGGATTTCCGGTTTCTAATTGTAGCTCTTTGTACGGTAACTAAGGTGACTAAGGTAACCCAAAGTAGTGTGGCAACCATGTATGCACGACATCTTTTACTATAAATTCTTTAGAAATCCTAGAAAAGTTTAAGCTTCACCTCAGTTTGCAGCACAGAAGTCCTCGAATAGAGGGATTCAAAAGAGTTTCAGAAGCTTATCACTATGCTTACCATACTGAGTGTCTTGGTCTATGTTTTCCATTCTCCTCAACAACCAATTATCGGTGGTTCTTCAACTAGCAAAATAATGGTCTTTGGCTTCCTGTTCTTACGAAAAAAAACCCATCTCATCAGTATAAAAACTCTCCTAAAGAATAAAATAAACTGTAAACCGCTTTGAGATTCACTGGATTTTTATGACCTGTGTAAACTTTTTGACCTCTGCTACAGGCACTTTTTATGAACTCGTTTGATTACTCACAAATTGACAGAAAATTACAAAAAGTCCCTTCTAAAACCATCTTGAAATTTGTGTGGGTACTCATATAAGTACTCAAAAACCATCTCCGAAAACCATCTTGACTTCATGTTCTTACAAAACAAGTACTTTGAAAACCCCAATAATCCAGCTCTAAAAGTGCTTTCACCGGCCTCCTTGAAGATCTTCTCTTTCAACATGTGGTCTGAGAATTATGCTGCCTTTCTGAATCTAATGTTTTGGAAACCTTAGTCCAAATTGTTGATCAATATCATTTGACACTTATAAATATTTGAACAAGTCAACCTTTTCTCTCCTCATATGGCAAAAAAGGATATATGTATTGGACCCAGAAATTTGGAATGAAGATCTTCTAATTATATTAAATAAATCTCAAATAACGGTAGATGGCGTGTGAAGGATTTTTATGTTCTTTAAGCAAATATTAGCATGTTAATCATGATTAGGCTCTCCATTTACTGAAAACAACTTCAAATTCATTTGGAATAGGTGTGGTGGTAACATGCTTGATTTCTTGTTAAATTACAAAATAGAGTAATAGTAATTCTCCAATCTTCATCATCTTACTTGTCAAAAGTTCCCAAAATTGTTGTCTTGCAGTTGCTGGTTGCTGGTTTCTATCTTTTTCCCTATTGTCTTTCTTTATTTCATTAAAACTGTGTTTGTATTTAGTACTTGATCTGTGTCATAGACAAATTCTCTTATGCTTAACATGCTACCAAGATAAACCAATTAGATTGAACTCTAGTATTCGGTCAACTTGGGCACAAATATCCTCCCAAAATGCTGTAGATTCCTTTTCATCTTATAGTAGGCAATAATAAGATGATATCCCTCTTTGACTTGGCTTCTATATGATGTCCATTGATGTGGTCATGCATGCACCTTTTTTAATTGGCTCAAAACAGATCCTACCAACAATCTAATGAGCATGAACAAGGAGATGAATAACAGCATGGACGAACATGCAGGGTGCATAATGCATCAGTGTGGTTATTTGGATACTTTGTTTAGCACTGTCACCTTACCCAGCATTCCTAAACCACGCGAGTAATATCATGTTCTACACGGCTGACAAGTAACAAAGGTTAGAGTGGCAATGGAATCCAAGTCTCACACAATCTAAATGTGGCCGAGAATTTTGGGTTTGAGATGAATTTATAATCCAACAAGGATCACGGATCCGGCTTGTTTATAGGTGTTGTCACTTTTTAGGGGTTATTTTGCTGCAAACAATAGGTTTGAACAAATAAAACTTATCAGCTTTGGATTTGGATATATCTATTTCTGGACCTGGCAACCTGATATCCAGCCATCTTGGAAAGCTCGTTTAAGAATGTGCATTTTGTTAAATATTGATCTTGATAACAGTGATTTTATCATGGTTGTGAAATATGCCTGGCACCACTAAATTGCCAGTGGGCTGCCTTGGCCAGCACCTAAGCGGCAGAGGTAGTAGAAAAAAATAAAGAAATTTGTGATTTTAGAGGAGAAAAAAGGTAACTTAAGCAATCGTATATGACATTTATTATGCTTCTTTGTCATCTACACCGTGCCTAGCCATTGTTGCTGCCCTTCAGAGCCCCAAGCTATTTCACCACAGTCACTGCCCATTGGCTCCACATTCGCTGCTAACCGGACCCACTTTGAGTAAAAGGGGTTACGGTTCAATCCTAACCCTTTCTCTTTCCCTTTCTCATTGCAGCGACAGCAGTGAATGCTGAAGCGGCAAAGATGGGGACAACAACAGCTAGGCCCCTGAAGGATGCCAACGACTGCTAGGCACACATTCGACGGCGGCCAGCTCCTTCCATACATCCTGTTTATCTTTTATCTTTTTTTCTTTTTAAACCTTTCAACTCCAGCTCCTAATTGTGACGTTTAACTAGTAAGCACGAGATCCTGGGCGCTGGTTCTGCCAGGTGGGTGCCCAAGCCATTTTTTAAAATATTGGATGCTATTTTTTAATGGATACTGCGAAAGCTTATCAGATTTGTATACAAGCAGAATTGGTGCCCAACTGAATTTGATCTGTCCATTAACAGGAGCCCTAGTAGTTATACGTATGCATATTAAATAAATACACCAGCTATGCAGATTTAAGACATGCATACATTGCATGCATTAACAGGTGATACGCACTGACATGCAAAATGGTGTATTCACCTGTGCAAATACATGGAGAGAGGAGGGGATAAAAGCACAAAATGAGTAATGACGTATGACACCCATGAAAGATCCTTCAGGAAAAAAAAAACCTCATTCGAAAACCATGTGGACTTCTGCATCATTCTACGAGTGGTGTTTCCTTTTCAGTGTCTTCTGTGGGTCTCTACATTGCATCACATAATTTGCATAAAATTCTCATTTAGAGCTCAAATGGCATGGGGCTCATAGTCTTGTTATGTTGGGCACCATGTCAATGAATAGGGCCCCAATTTATGCATCTGCATGTGGGATGCAACACCCTGTCAATAGGGAGTGGTCACAACGCATGTCCAGATCAGGAGCTGCCAAGTTGTACTGGCGTCAATTCAATGCAGAACCTATCTGATGTCAGGAGGAGACAACCTATGACAGTGCAACGGCTAGTAGTGTAATTGTGTTGTTACATTAACTTTGTTTGAGATAAAACCAGTTATTTTTGCCTCAAAACAGATGTATGCATGTCACAAAGTTTCATGCGGAAAGACCAAGAGGCCTCATGGGAAATGTCTGGTTTAGAATGGTATCAGCAATTATCAGGCGGTTGAGGTAGGAATTGTTAATAGACTTTTGTTACTTGTAAACGCTAATTACTTTTAGTGTCTTTTCTCAGTCCTGATATGAGATGAACACATGGAGACTTCATAAATTACAATCTATGCTTCAAATCCTGATGTTATATGAACTCCTAGATATTCAGTAAATTACAATCTGTGCTTCAGAACACTATATCAAGTTGCATTCTTCCCTTCTGTTTTAAATTCTTTCCAAGTCCCTGAAAATCTTTAACGACATCATCTTGGTTTGCATGGGGATATATTGGAAACTAATAAAGTATGAGACTACCTGCCAACCAGCCTCATTGTGCTTATTGGCAGAGGTCAGTGACACTTCCTCTTAAGGTGCAATAACTTTAAAGCAAAGCCTTTATCCCAGATATTTGGAATTGGCTAAATGAATCTTTTTTCTTGTTAGTTCTATTTAGGGCTATCTCCTTCGTTAAATTTTCTGCAACAGTTTCCTGGTAAACAACCCGTGCTTACTTCATAGTTAACATTGCACTAGGGTGGCACCAGTGCAATGCCTTTCACCAGCGAATCCTGAACTAATTTTCTACATAATTTCATTGATGTGCCATTGCTACCTAATGCAACCCTCCTTGGTCCTCGACTGAGACAGGCAGTGTAACAAAAGACATCAATCATACAACTGGGTGAATTTGCATTTCCTCATAGGGCTCCTGAGCAATATATATTGTTGAGTTGATTCTGAAAGGATATTATATGTTTTTCTAAGCGGCTGGTGCCGTACAGTTGTACAGTTATCAAACCACAGCCAACTATGATCTGGTTAAGAAAATATGATACAAAAACTCACAACAACTGCCTATCTTGATGCAGTAGTATAGGAGGTGTGCTGGGATGAAGAGAAATCTGGAAGATTGCAATAAATGTTTCCCCCTCTTTTTGTAGCCTTTCTAGCAGCAAAAAGAGAGACTTTTTAAGGTGACACAGCTCATCCATTTTGTGATACTGGAGTTCTGAGTGGTTGGTTTAGAAATAAGATGGAGTTATAGATGAAAAAGGATTTAGGATTTTTCACCTATGTTTAGGATGTTAGTAATGCGACTTATACCATTATTTAGTTTATAGAATATTTTTATTGTTTCTATGGTGTCGATTCTGGTGGTAGAATCCGAGTTTGCTCATCACCTCTTCGGTTTCTATTTATCCTTTACTGTATCTGCGGTGTCTGATAATTTCAGGCTACTATAATGGCGGAGCTGCTGGGCTCAGGAAGAGCATCAGAGAAGCTGCTGCAGATGTATGCCCCCTTTGTTGCTTTCGCCATCTTGGCAACTCTGAGGGGACTCTTCCCCCCTCGTCGTCGCTCTACCTCCGCTGCTACTGCATCTCATTCTGCTCGGAAGAAGATGGCCTGATCAGCCAACAATGATTTATGTTCTCATTCTCCTTCCGGAGCTAGTTAAACATCTTCAGGTATTTTAGATTTCATGTTGCCCTTTTGTTCCTGAATATGGTCGGCAAAACTTTTCTATTGATTGTAGGTTCTTGTATCCTGAACTCTTTCAGAAAACTTCTAGTCCTTTTTAAGCTTTCAGTCTTTTGTTATCTTATCAATTTTTATTTGGAGATTATCTGAGACATGTCAAAAATGAATGTTTATATTATGAAAGCTACAATAAGAACCTATTGAGATTGCCCCCTTCAAAGTCTTGCCATCCAAGCAAAGGTTGTTGGCATATTTCAATTGGATTTGGTGGCAACCAATTGAATGCCCTAATCCATAATTTGCATTGTGTTTGGCCCTTGATTCTATTGCTGTGGGTGGAATATGTACCTACTATTATTTCTCTCATTTATCCTAAACTAAACTATGTTCTTATATTGCTTGAATACATTGTATCATGATGAACTGTGTCATGCATGTAAACAAAACCCACTCTCTATATATATATACTTGTGCTGATATAAAGTGGTAGGTAAGTGTCAATGTAAGTGATTTCAGCTTCCACTTACATGCAAGTTGACCTAATTTCCCTCATCTAGCACTTGCCCAGTGCTTCATCATGCTAACTGAAGTTTTAGGTGATGATTGCTATTATAATGACATTTTTTAGAAGCAAGTTTCAAGTTGTTTAATTCTACATGAAACTACTCCATGTGAGGTGATATTGAATCTGATTACATTGTTAACTTCATGTTAATTAATATTGTGTATTAGTAATCATACCAGAAAGATTAAGATGGAGAGTGAGAGTTGTTAGCAATGACAATGACACCAATCTCTCTTTCTTCTTGTCAACAACTTCATGAAGCTCCAAAAGACTCATCATGCTTCAAACTGAAAAATAAACTTGTTCATTGTTGCTGATTACAGTAGAAGGCTTAATTCGATAAAACGACCACGAACTTTTTCCCGATTTTAGAAAACAAACATAAACTTTGAAAATGGCAATAAACGACCATGAACTATGTCTTTTTATGGTATTTTTTTGAAAATTCTGGACATTTTTATTAAAATTAATGGTAGTTTCTTGTGTTTTTGAAAAATTTTGGTAATTTTTTGAAATCAGGTAAAAGTTTGTGGTAGTTTACTAAAAATAAGTCATTATATAAAGATGAGAAAGTAGCTTGTTGTGGAACGCCATTACAAACGATGAATACTTTATTATCGATCATATCATTAATTAAATATTTTGAATTCTCTAGTGCCATCATTTCAATGTTGTTTCCAGCCAAGGAAGCATGAGTTATTAGTTAATTGTGTGTTAAGGATAAGATTAACTCCCTAATCCGAGTTGTTAAGGGCAAAGGTCTCGCTGGGCGCCAATCACTGCTCGATGTGCTCAGTTTCATGGCTTTTTCTCACAAAAGTTTGTGAATGGGAATCATGATCTGTTCTTTAATAAAGCAAAACGTGAGGCAAAGGAAAAGGGGTCACATTCCCGTATTCTCACCTTTTTGGGTAATTTTTCTTTTTTTATACTTTTGTTAAACTTTCGTACCCTTCACGAGACGCATTAGCAAATGAATTAAGGGGGTGAAACATTTAGTCCAATTTTGATTGCAGTGAAAAAACAGTGCAAAGGCCAGTTTAGCTGGAAAACAAAACGAGAAAACTGGCAGTGGTTTACGATTTATTTTGAGAAAACTAGCTGGTTAGCTCTGACGCTGTCAGTTTTTCATCTATTTTTCAGTATCTTTACAGAGAAACAAAGATTTTGCTGACTCTGTGCCAACATCAGTGTCACTTTTCTGATTTTTTTTAAAAGTTACAAACAAACATGATTCAAAATTCTGAGAGAACAGACAATGATGCCCACTATATTCACTTTTTCACAGCCCGTTTTTTGAGTTCCAAACATGCCCGAAGCATGGACAAAACAAGATTCCAATCCAATCTTCATTTAAGATCTTACCCTGTTTAGTCAACAATTAGTGAGCTGACATGATTCTTCTATTGTTTAGCATGGAATCAAGCAAATTAAAATTTTTAAAACCTACCAGACATTTTAGATGCGAAGAAAGGCCAAGTTGGTGGTAGACATGGATTGAGATTAGTCGTGATCCTTTGAAAAACCATTGTTCTTATACTAATTCGCTAACATTAAATATAATCAACTTGAGCTAATCAAGTGTTTATACTAATTGCGCACGTCTGATTCAATATTTTGATAAAGAAATAACTTTATGGGACCAATTTATTTTGAATTAAAGGTGTAATGAGCCTTAATACAGAACCTATATTGGGTCCCACAATAATTTTGTCCAAAGCTTATATTTTATTGGAGATTAGTGATTCATCAGTGCCACATCAAAGATTTTAATTACATACACACAAGTAGCTACGTTGGATTACTCAAATGCCAATTTCCAACCATTTTTTAGGGTTTTTTTTTCCTTTCTTTTTTTTTTTTTTCGCGCGTGCGCTAGTTAAGGGAGGGGAGGGCGCATGAAGGCGACCCATGTCCCGCGCGGTATCGGTATCGAAACGTGGACATCGTGAGTGAACGAAGCTCTCAACGTACAACCATTTTTTAGTTGCCGGCTAACTTCAACCTAAAGTTTTAGTCATGGCTCATCATCTCAAGAGTAATTGTGCTTTGTGCTATGGTGTATGGATTCAAGTGAGGCTTCATCTTCTTCTTCATCTTCTTCTTCTTCTTCTTCTTTAAAAAGGAGGAGCAACCAGCAAGGGGACCATTCTCAACTGCCAATTGTTTGCTTTACAAGGCTCAAAGGCCACTCAACTTGAGGACACCCAATCCAATCAATAGTCTAACCGTTCACTGAAGGAGAATTCAAGGGCCACCAAAGCTAGCTTGTCTAATTATCTTGGCCTCTCTTAAAAGGAGCCATGCATTAGTTGTAGGGTCTCCATTAATCACAAATTCAATCATTTTACATTTTTTTTTCCCAATGATGTGGGTGTTTAAGACTTTCTTTCTTTTTCTCTCTCCCTAATGTGAGAGGCATTTAGATGTTTAGATCCCATCTAATTCTTTAAACAAATTATATTACATAATCTTGAACTTAATGATAATTATAAGCTCTATGAACGTGGCACTATTACGTGTGGCTCACTCTTGCCAAGTATTCCAAGGAGAGAGAAAGGGACATTTAATCCAACAAAATATCATCACAAATTTCCGAGACTTTGACCACTTCCTCTCACCTAGGGGTGAGCATCGGTCGGTTCGGTTCGGTTTTTGCTAATTTTTTCAAAACCGAATCGAACCGATTAGACTTAGTAACCGAACCGAACCGAACCGACTCAATTCGGTTCGGTTTTTCGGTTTTTTCGGTTAGGTTCATATATTTTCATCATTCTTGCATTTTTTAATAACCATTATATTATCATCCTTTAAATATCCTAATCTCAAATATCCAATACCTCAATTAGAAACAAGAAAAAAACCCTAACCTTATGTGAATTGAAAATTTCATGTTCTAAAACTTTTACACTGTATTTGAGCTCTTATATCAAAACTCACATAATTATTATTAACTTTTACTAACAAGATTACAAAAGAAAGAACTATATTAATATAAATATTATTCTCAATTATGATAGTGTACTTAACATGGCTTTCACATATTCAATATAAAATATGATATTGCTAGAACTAATGAGATAATGTTCCACCTGTTTTTTTATGAACTATATGATTCACTAATTGAATTTGAGTGGGGTAATACATAGGGTGAGAAGTTCGGTTCGGTTCGGTCGGGTTCGGGTTTTGTAACCCAAAACCGAAAACTAACCGAACTAGAGCGGTTCGGTTCGGTTCGGATTCGGGTTTCGATTTTTGGTCGGTTATTTCGGTTATAACCGAACTCTGCTCACCCCTACTCTCACCCCCCATACACGTAGACAAAGTTTAGGTATAGGAAAATGAAATCACTGTATTATTTCTAAACAATGATTGGGGTTTCTACAAAATCCAATCCAATTTACACCAAAATGGGGGGTTTTGGATCAAAATAACTCGAGTGTCACTAGCTGTTGAATGGGAACACCCTCACAGAAAAAAGAGTTTCGATGCATGAATCACTCATAACTTTTATATATCATATTGTCAATATATATCAAAGTTGATCAACATTCGGAATTATACGGAATTATACTAGTAAACTTTCAGCCCCTCCTACAATGATAGCTTTTATTTATTTTCCTTTTCCTTCTAAATTTTATTTACTTTAAAGAACATTCTTTGAATTTATGAGCTCTTACATATGACTTTATTGCGATTTCTCAGCTTGTGTTTCTGGTAACATGTAATTTTAAGTTCTCATAGTTTTACTACCTGCCTTACGTAAGATTCATGATGTCTTTGACAGTCGACATTAAATCACATGTTTTACCAAGTCTTTTTCTGGCTGCACATGTCAGTCAGAAATCAATTCTAAAAGTTTGTCTATAACAAGATAAAGCTTTTACAGGGTGTAATGCGCAAAATCCCCCATCAGAAACGACTAAAATTCTATGATGATGAGCTGCCCTACTAGAGACTAGAGACAAGCCTATGCATCTATCAATGAAAGATCTATTTCTAGCCCTACGTAGAAGCCGGCAATTTGGACTTAATGCATTTTTTTTTTTCTTTTTGAATTTTTCCCTAAATCGGGCAACAATCCCTCTCCACACGCACCCACTCTCTCTCCCCCTCCGGTCGTCTACCCAGCAACAAAACAACAACAACAAAATTTAAGTACTTTACATTTTGATAATAAAATAATTAAATCGAGCGAAGTAAGATTTCTCTTGTGACTCCTTCTTACATTTTGGGGCTGTTTGATTAGGATGAAAGTGAGAAAGTGAGAAACTGAGGAAGCAGCAATAATTCCTTTTAGAACTTGTGAATTGGTTGATAGTTTTCTGGTGTTTGGATGTTGTTGGGAAGTGTAGTTTAAAAAATGTTATGTTTTTTCGGTGTAAGTTGACCACAAAATTAACCGTAAAATAATATTTAAATAAAAATTAATTAAGAAAAATAAAATTAGATTGTAATTAGGATGCAAGTGAGATTTATATGATCACAAAATTAACTGTTTTGAGTTACAACTTATTACAAATGATATTTACATGACTATAAAATTAACTGTAGCACCCTGGAAGTGATTGTGGGGCTGTTTGGCTAGAGGTGAAAGTGTGTAAATGAGAAAGTGAAGAAGTAGTAATAATTCCCTTTGGAATTTGAGAATTGATTAGTGAGTTTTTCGGTATTTAGATGTTATTGGGAAGTGTAGTTTGAAAAATGTTATGTCTTTTCTGGTGTTTGAATGGTAATGAAATTGATAATGAAAAAGTTGACCACAAAGTTGACCACAAAATAATATTAAAATAAAATTAATTAAGAAAAATAAAAATTAGATTGTAATTAGGATGCAAGTGAGATTTATATGATCACAAAATTAACTGTTTTGAGTTACAACTTATTACAAATGAGATTTACATGACCACAAAATTAACTGTAGCACCCTAGAAGTGAGAAAGTGATTGTGGGGCTGTTTGGCTACGGGTGGAAGTGAAGAAGTAGTAATAGTTCTCTTTAGAACTTGGGAATTGGTCAGTGAGTTTTCTGGTGTTTGGATGTTGTTGAAAAGTGTGATTTAAAAAATGTTATACCTTTTTCCGGTATATGAATGGTAATGTGAAAGTGAAAGTGAAAGTGAAAGTGAAAAAGTTGACCACAAAGTTGACCGCAAAATAATGTTAAAATAAAAATTAATTAAGAAAAATAAAAATTAGATTATAATTAGAATGCAAGTGAGATTTACATGATCACAAAATCAACTCTTTTGAGCTACAACTTATTACAAATAAGATTTACATGATCAAATTAACTCTTTTGAGCTACAACTTATTACAAATAAGATTTACATGATCACAAAATTAACTGTAGCACTCTGAAGTGAGAAAATGATTGTGTAAAAGGAAAAGAGATTTTCTCTTTTCCTTTTTTCAGTGTTTGGATAAATAGGGAAGTGAGCAATTTTACTTTCTCATTTCCTTACTTCCACCCACTTACTTGCAACCAAACACGATCTTTGTCCGTCTGTCTGTCCTCCAAAAAAGAGAGTCACAGAGAACAGAGAGATCTTCTCCTCTCATCTTTTTTCTGTCTCTCCCTCTCCCTCTCCCTCTCCCATCTTCCTACTCCTTCTCTCTCCCTTTTCTCTCCTCTTATCTTTGCCGCTTGGTTCCACCACAAAAAGTAATTTAGTAATAATAACAACAAATTAAATACCTAGAGAACAAACTTATTATTAAAAGGAAAATCTCATAAACAAACTCAAAACTCAGCTAGTAGTATAAGAGAGAACATTACAACCAAACCTATAGACTCTCTTCTCTTGGAGCTCTCTCTCTTGATGGCCAGGCTTGGCCTCCTTCGACCATGACTCAGCTCGGCCACGCCCTCGTCCGGCTCGACGTCCGGTGGGCCCGCTTCGTCCGCCTCGCCTTCATCACCCGCATATTCCGGGCCCTGTGGGACCGGCTGCTCGCGTGCTCGGTCCCACACCACAACGACAGGCAGCACGGCGCCGCCCGGTACCGCCGGCTCCGGTCGTGCTTCGTGCCGTCTTCACTCCAGCACCACCACCTGTCACCGCCGGCCGATGAGGAGGAGGAAGGAGAAGGAGAAGAGGGCTTCTCTCCTTCCGGGCCGGCGGCGACAGACGCGGCGGATGCCCAGGTGGATCCTGACCTGGTGGCCCTCAAGATTAGCCTCCTAGGTGATTGCCACATAGGGAAGACTAGCTTCATGGTATGTTTGTTTCTTGATTTTGTTTTTTTCTCTTTTTCTTTTTCTTTTCTTTTTACTTAATTTTGTCATTTAAATTAAAAAATCTAATTTTTTTTTATTTTTAATTTTTTGAAGAATAAGTATGTGGGAAATATGGAGGAGCAGCAGGGGCTGCAGATGACAGGGCTCAACCTGATGGATAAGGTTTTATTTGTTCGCGGTGCGCGAATTGCATTTAGTATTTGGGACGTTAATGGTAAGTTTTCTGTTTGGTGATTTCCCTTTATATTACAAAAATCTCTGAAGTTTAATGTGAAATTTTTTTTTTTTTTTTTGGGGGGGCATTTTAGGTGATCATCAGTTCTTGGGTCATATCCCAATTGCTTGTAAAGACGCAGTGGCAATTTTCATCATGTTTGATCTCACGAGCAGATGCACTCTAAATAAGTTAGTCTCTTGTCTAATTTTTGTGTTCTATTTAATTTCTTCTAGAATTTCTGAAGTTTTTACAAAGCTTGTTTTTTTTGGAGATATTGCAGTGCAATCAGCTGGTTTCGACGAGCAAGAAAATGGAACAAGGTACATAAATCTTATTCCTCTGTTTGTTTTTTTTTTTTTAATTGTTTGAAGATGAGAATTGCACTAAATTTTCCTCTGTTTTTTTTTAATTCTCATCAAGTCCTAGATTTATAGTCCTGTCCTTTTTGTCTAGTCTTAATGGCTATACCTAATGTTTTATTATTGGTAAAATGTAAATCTTGTATTTGGTGAAAAAATTACCAAGTCTGCAATCATTTTTCTGTCACTATAAACTTTTTGAGGCAGAGAATATGATTCATAATCTGAACATTGCTTTCATTTTTTTGGGTAATTTCTGAATGCATCTGCATGCCTCAATTTAATTTTTTGTAAATTAATTGTATCGACTAATGTTTTCGTATATATGTACGTGTATTGTAGACGGCGATTCCAATACTAATCGGTACGAAGTTTGATGACTTTGCCCAGCTTCCTCTTGATATGCAATGGGCTATTGTGAATGAGGTACTGCACAATTTTCTCTGAAGCATTAGTTTTTTTAATTATCAGAAAAATTGAGATTGTTTATTTATTTTATTTCATCGAAAGTATGAGCATAGGGTGCATGTTGGAAGAAGATATGGGACATGATCACAGATTCATCGATTCAACAGCAAGTAATATGAAAATTGAAGAACATGTGCAATGTACCTTGGTTGTGCACGTTTTGGATCTAAATTTTTCTGGATTTTTTTCTCGGTTTTTCCATTTTTATTCCCAACTTTAAAACGAAATACTAACTATCTGTAAAATGATATTATTTCTTGTTACTTTATGATCTTGTTCTGTTTTCAACTGTTTGATTTGCCCCCTAACTGAACTATGTACTCAATGTGGACTTGTTGATATTGATTTATTGTATCTGGTGAGATTTATCCATCAAAAAACTGGTAGGATAAATTATGGGATTGCTAGTAACAGGATCATTGGGCATTGATTCATATTTATAGTTGGATTTTCTCCATCAAAGTGTCTCAATCAGAGTTGTTCAAAGAAATAGAAGTAGAACAATGGCAAGCATGGGGTCCTCTCATTCTCCTACATTGATCCAGAAGTAGCTAATTTGTCAAGTTTATGAAATGTATCTTTCAACATTTGGACATGTTTCGAGCCAATTTGTGCTCAAATCAAGATTTATCGGTTAAGTCTTTTATTGAAAAAATTCAAACAAACCAACTCAACAAAATTACTGTGTAGATGTTGCAGTAAAGAATGGTTCAATATTGTTTGAAGCCTGTTAAATTAGTTCCTTAAGAATATAGTTTTTCTCTTGTTTTGTGATGGATTTTGTGTTGTTTGAGCAGGCCAGAGCATACGCAAGGGCGATGAAAGCTACTCTCTTTTTTTCGAGCGCCACCCACAACATAAATGTGAACAAGATCTTCAAGTTCATCATCGCGAAGCTCTTTAACTTGCCGTGGACAGTGGAGAGAAATTTGACAGTTGGAGAACCCATTATCGATTTTTAGGGTTTAACCCTTTTTTCCCCCCTTTTTTTTTTTCCTGATTTCTAAGTTTTGTTCACTTGATCTCATAAGTTGTGTCTTGCAATGTGCAAGGTTTTGTAAATACCAAGTAATTATCAGATGAGTCATCTCCAACATTGATTTGTGAATAATTTTTGATGGCTGAAAGATTTTGTTCTCTCTTTACCATGGGCCATGGCCTTCTAGATGAACAAAACATTGATTGTGAACAGTACTTGAGATGGCTAAAAATCTCTCTTATATCATTCTTCTTTTTCTCAAATAGATAAAAAAAATTTGTAAAAGAGTACTAAATAAGCTTGTATTCAAAAAATCGTATAGCATGAAGAGTTTTTTTTTCCCTTTTTTTTCTAAGTAAATAGAAGAGTTGCGAGGTTTCAAGAGTTTTAATTGCCTATTAGTGTTGAACCTAGGGCCCGGGTTTATCCTGAAATTGGGTTAGGGGTGTAAACAAGCCAACTCGAGCCTGCTCATTTTGTTTGAGTTCGACTAGTTTATTAATTGCAAGCGACCCAATTAAATGTCGAACATGTACTGTTCATGAACAGTTTGTTTATTTAGTAATTCTTAAAATTAGATATTGATAAAGTTTCCAACACTTTTTAGGAAATGTTTATAATTCAATATTTCTTTCATGCTGCTCTCTTAAATTTTATTAAATGAAAGATTATCCATAAGATATTAAGGTACCTGGCAGGGTGAGCATCGGTCAGTTCGATTCGATTTTTGCTAATTTTTACAAAATCGAACCGACCGATTAGACTTAGTAATCGAACCGAACCGAATTGACTCAATTCGGTTAGGTTTTTCGGTTTTTCGGTGAGGCTAATATATTGTTATCATTTCTTGCATTTTTAATCACCATTATATTATCATCCTTTAATATTCTAATCTCAAATATCCATTACCCAAATTAGAAATAAGGAAAACACCTTAAACTTGATCTTGATGTGAATTGAAATTTTCATATTTTAAAACTTTTACATTGTATATGAGCTCTCAGCTCTTAATATCAAAGCTCATATAATTATTACTAACTTTTAATGACAAAAATGAAATAAAACTATGTTAATATAAATATTATTCTCAATTGTGATGGTGTATTTAACATAACTTTCACATATTCAATATAAAAAAGATGGTATTACTAAAAGTAATGAGATCAGCTTCCACCAGTTTTTATTATGAACTGTATGATTCACTAAATTGAATTTGAATAGGGTGAGATATTTGGTTCGGTTCGGTTGGGTTCGTTTTTGGAACACAAAATCGAAACCCGATCGAATTAGTGCGGTTCGGTTCGGTTCGGGTTTGGGTTTCGATTTTTGATCGGTTATTTCGGTTATAATCGAACTCTGCTCACCCCTAGTACCTGGTGAGTCTAACTGTAATTTATGAAAAATTATTTGCTAAATATATTTAAAACTATCAAATATTAAGCCTATTCAAATCGAGCACGGGAGCGAGCAGGTTTCGGCTCGAGCAATTCAGTCGAGCTAAAATCAAGTTAAATACCAACCAAAAAAAGGAAGAAGTTGGCGGTCTGGGATTTGGCCCAGAAGGAGACTTGCCGGCCCGCATGAATCAGAGAGGTTATTCGGGCCGATGGGGGATAATGGATGAGCAGTAGCCGAATGGGCCCATATTAAAGGGCTAGAGCCCTGACCCGGTCCATTTAAAGGCCTGCTCTCTGAAGCCCAGGTCCAGTACCACAAAGAACCAAACGCTGAAAGAGCTTCCAGCCTGTTTGGGTATAGAGTTTAGAGTTTAGATTAACTGGAAGGAATGTTTAAACAGAGACATAAGTGATGCAAATTTCAAGTATAAAAAAAAAAAAAGCCAAAATAATTACTCCTGTTACTTTCTATATTCAACCCACGTGCATGAAATCTCAATTTGAAGATTCATCCCCCAATTTATTAACTCACCAAAAAATTACGGGTCAGGATCCGATAACAAACCCACTAATACTATGACCACTAGGGGTGAGCATCGGTCGGTTCGGTTCAGTTTTTGCTAATTTTTGCAAAACCGAACCGATTAGACTTAGTAACCGAACCGAACCGAACCGACTAAGTTCGGTTCGGTTTTTCGGTTTTTCGGTTAGGCCAATATTTTTCCATCATTTCTTACATTTTTTAATCACCATTATATTATCATCCTTTAATATTCTAATCTCAAATATTCAATACCCAAATTAAAAATAAGAAAAAGACCCTAACCTTAATGTGAATTAAAAATTTCATATTCTAAAACTTTTACGCTATATTTGGGCTCTTATATCAAAACTCACATAATTATTACTAACTTTTAATGGCAAGAATGAAAAAAAAAGAACTATATTAATATAAATATTATTCTTAATTGTGATGGTGTAGTTAACATAACTTTCACATATTCAACATAAAAAAGATGGTATGGTTAGAAGTAATGAGATAAGTTTTCACCAGTTTTTTTTATGAACTATATGATGCACTAAATTGAATTTAGGTGGGGTGATATATAGGGTAAGAGATTCGGTTCGGTTCGGTCGAGTTCGGTTTTTGAAACACAAAACCGAAACCGAACCGAACTAGAGCGATTCGGTTCGGTTCAGGTTCGGGTTTCACTTTTTGGTCGGTTATTTCGGTTATAACCGAACTCTGCTCACCCTTACTGACCACCCATTTAAATTCATCCCCCAACCATTCAGAAATAACCACTGTTCGTCTTGTACCCACCTCCGGTGGCCCACCGCGGCTCCCTCCAGAAAAACCCCCACTGGCCCCGAGCCTTCGAGTCCGCTCACCTCTCAACAGCCACAGCAAAGGGATGGCCGCAGTGGTCTCGACCTCGGCCGCTAAAAAAAACCCCGTCGCTTTCAGCTCCTCCGCCTCCTTACGTGGACGCCTGCTGCCCCGGGGTTTCGACTCCCGGGATCAGGTCACCGCGGCCTTCGATCTCGTGCGCGATGACGAGGGAAGCTGTCGCCGTCGGCGAGGTTGCCACGGTCCATCTCCGGCCGGACTCGTTCGGGCGGTTCGCCGGGAAGTTTGGCGGGAAGTACGTCCCCGAAACGCTAATGCACGCGCTGACTGAGCTCGAAGAGGCGTTCCACTCGCTAGCTAAAGATGAGGGCTTTCAGGTAATTTGGTCTTGTTTTGTTCTTTCAGATTGAAAGATGAGGTCTTGATAAAGTTTGGGATAGTTTTATCAGCGTTTTTGTAGTAGTGGTATGTTTGTTAGTTGATTTTGTGAGAAACAGTATGCAGATTCTGATTTTAATGAGTATGTGATTATTGCCCTTTTAAAGTTGATAGCTTTGAGGGATGAAATTGGGTTTTTTTCCCCCTTTAATTGTGTCATTTTATTGTCTGAACAAATGTCGGTATCATTGAAGACGAACATTGTTTAGTTTAATGGAATTTCGTTAGTTTGTACAATTAGTCCCTTTATTGGCTCTAGATGCCATAAAATTGGGTACAAGGCGAGGATCTTAGTTTATCTTTGCTCTTGGTATTTATGATTAGTACAGAAACATAAAGTTTTTTAATATTTTTACGATTTTTAAAGCTTTTCCGGATTGAGGTATTGGAGTCAGGTTGTATACTGTTGGAGCAAAGAGTTTTGTGTGGATCTTTTTAGAATCATTTGTGATCTTGGCTAGATTTGTGGACTGCCACTATTGTTCTATATCCCAAATATTTTGCACTTTTGCTTATAATTTTCAAAGATCTTTTTTTTTATTGAGAGAGAGAGAGAGAGAGAGAGAGAGAGATTTCAAGAAATAGATTAATGCTAGCTGTCTCTTCTACCGAACCTTGCCCCATTCATTCATTTTCTAGATTCATGTTGGGGTGCCTTATATTGTGTAAGGATTCTCAAAGCTGGGATTCATCATGAAAGTAAATCGTTGACATAGTTTTGAGAGTGTTTTAAAGTCAATTCAGAATTTTTGATAATGGCTCCTTGATTCATAAACTGGAAGTGGCTAAAACAGTAGCAATAGAAGCTCATTCAATTGTTGAGATGACCCTTCTTTTTAAAATTTTGAACCATCGTTTTCGGTAATTGTTAGGATCAATCTGACAACTAATCAATGTCATCGATCTAATTGGCCAGGTCGGTGAATATCAGGTGGGAGGTTTTCCGTTTAATAGAACGTTCATTAATTACAGAACCACCTTTCAATACCTTCCTTGGTAACTTGGTTAAACACCAATTAGACTGGTACAAGTCAGTCTCAATATACTGAATATCAGTATAACCCCTGTATAAAGAAAATTAATTCACTTATAAAAATACTTGGAGTGAGGTACGCTTATAGCGAATCTCCTTAAGACAATTACGTCCCCGCTACGGCGCTAACGGGTTACTGGACTTTGGTCTCCCAAGATATAACACTCCTTCACGGTGTTTGGATAGCACTACCAAATCACCGTGCGGTCGAACCTTAGTTAATCAGTACATTCACAGGATTATCAAAGCAGCAGGACCAAGACAAATTTCAGGGAGAATATTTGTCTTTACTTTGGAGGAACACCCACTGTAGAGAAAGGAGGAAAATAGAAGAATATTCTTTTTTGGAAGTCACAGATTCAGACAACGATTCGATTAAATAATCTGTTTGAATTTTCTGAGCCTTCTTTCAGAACGAATCTTCAGAATCCGAGTTACTTCTTCATCACTTTCACTTCAGATCTTCACTTTCACTTCGGAATCTGGAATGCGGACTTTCACTTCAGAATGCAGAAGAAGGAAGTTTACTTCAGAATGCAGAAGAAGGAAGAGGGATTTGTTTTTTGTTTTTCTGTGTGTTAAAATGGGAGAAAAGGAGCGCTATTTATAGCGCTCTGAGAGGGGCAAATCCGTCCGAACGGTTGCAATGGTTCGGTTTGAACCGTTGCAACGGTTCGTTTCAGACAGAAACCGCCCAACTGTTATAACGGTTCGTGGCGGTTTCCTGTCAGTCGTTGCGTTGTTGCGGGTCCGAATAGCGGAGCGGGTGCGATCCGCTATAACCCATACCCGTGAGACCCGGTTCAAAAAGAACCGGAACGGGTAGGGAACCCGGCCCCCGGCCATGGCGCCGGCCAGCCGGCGGCGGCGCGCTCACGTGTGGGCATGGTTTCCCTCTAATCGCGCACGAAAACTCAAGTACCTAAAGGGCACACCCTTTGTTCCCATTTTTCTCTATTTAAATACTTCAAACTTCCATCACATGACTAATGTAGGACTAAATGCTTTTAGCTACCTTTAGTCTCCTTTTGGCTTTTGAATTAAGCAAACTTTAGACTTGAATATCTCATTCATTCGAAGTCGGAATTGAACATGTGAATATACCACTTTCATCCCCAATGGAAGGAGAACACACTCCAACCATTATCCAATTGATTCTATCAACAGATCTCGCCGTAATTCAACTCAAAGATTTACATTTAATTCTTCATATTTCCCAACAGCTTTATCTTGTATATTTGTGTCTACTCTGTTGGAATCATTGAACTATTTTTTCATTTGTGTTTTTCCAAAATTGTTGTGTTAAATATATGAATATTTGAATGTCTCCAAAATTTTAGCTTCCTCACTGAAACTTTTGTCATTTGAGCACATTCTTAATCAGTTTGCCAATTCATTTACCTGACAGGCATTTTAACATGTGTTTTTTGTTTCATCTTCTATGTATTTTATTGTCTGTAAAGTGATAATTAGTTCATATTTCTTCCAATTCTCACTGGTTTCTAGTCCCTAATTGCATCTGTTTCTTTGTTTTTGTTTGTTTCTTAAATTTTTCTGTCTTTTTTCTATTGTAGAAAGAACCAGATGGGATTCTTAAGGACTATGTTGGTCGAGAGAGCCCTTTTTACTTTGCAGAACGGCTCACTGATCATTACAGACAGTCTAATGGTGAGGGACCTTACATATACCTTAAAAGGGAAGATCTCAACCACACTGGAGCCCATAAGATAAACAATGCTGTTGCACAAGCTTATTGGCCAAGCATCTTGGAAAGAAGCGTATAATAGCCGAAACAGGGGCTGGTCAGCGTGGAGTGGCAACGCTACAGTATGGGCAAGGTTTGATTTGCAGTGTATTATATATATGGGTGCTCAAGATATGGAGAGGCAAACCCTCAATGTTTTCCGGATGCGTCTTCTTGGTGCAGAGGTTAGTAGTAGGAAGTCTTGCTAATAGTGTATCTTTAACTTCCGGGCATTATCTATATTAATGTATCATATTTGAGGTTGTTCTTGGTTCAATTCAATTCCATTGTTCAAAAACATCATAAGAAACAAAGGAATACAATGTTTACAAGTTTGTTTTAGGGTTTAAATTTTTCAGTAGCCACTATATTTTTCATCAGCATGCAAATATCGGTGTGCAATTTTTTTATGTTCCTGGTGTTATTGGCTCTGTACGCATCATTTCTAGTTTAAAATGGATTGCAGTACTGTTTCAGCATAGTTGATCTTCTTAAATATTTTTTTTTCTACTTCCATCAGTCACTTTTGTTAGTTGGTAAGTGGCAGTGATTCTTTTTTGTTAATGAACCATTTTACGTGAGAACTTAAGGCCAGACAAGGATTATACTGGAGTTCTATAGCATTAAAGCTCTTTATAACTGGTTTTAGCTTGAATTAGAGCACATGTCATTGAATTTTGCTAGCTTACTATTTGTAATACTTCATAATAGATCTTGAAGAAAACTTGTTTCTTTGGGTAGTTGGGAGGCTTCATCCTACCCCAGGTAATGTAAAAGATGATTGTTTAATGTAAAAAATGATTGCTTTTTCACTCTCTTTGCGCACCCGCCTTAATATATGGAAAAGATACATAACTTGAAGGGATCAAAACATATCTGTGTTATGTGTAGAAAAACAGAATTTTTGCAAACATATATGTATAGTTTCTTATGCACAATCCGTTTGTTTATCATTTTTCTTTTTTCCAGTTGTTTTAAACACGGTTCTTTTGAGCAGGATAGAGAAGTTCACTCTGGGACTGCAACTCTGAAGGATGCTACATCGGACGCTATAAGAGACTGGGTGACTAATGTTGAGACGGCCCATTATATTTTGGGTTCTGTTGCAGGTCCCCATTCTTATCAATGATGGTAAGGGAATTTCATGCTGTGATTGGTAAAGAAACAAGAAGGCAAGCACTGGAAAAGTGTGGTGGAAAGCCAGGTGTTTTAGTTGCCTGTGTAGGTGGAGGTTCAAATGCAATGGGGCTGTTCCATGAGTTTGTTGATGATGCCGATGTGCGGATGATTGGAGTTGAAGCTGCAGGGCATGGTTTAGATAGTGGTAAACATGTGGCAACCTTGACGAAAGGAGAGGTGGGGGTTCTGCATGGGGCTATGAGTTACTTGTTGCAAGATGATGATGGACAAATAATTGAGCCTCATTCCGTAAGTGCTGGGTTAGTTTGGTCCTCAAGTTCTAAGTTAACAATGTTCTCATTTATTGTTATTTTTACTAATAAAATGCCAATCTTCTATTTCTCTCTTTTATTCCAGTTTGGACTACCCTGGCGTGGGACCGGAGCATAGCTTTTTGAAGGATATGGACGTGCTGAATACTATAGCATCACTGATGAAGAGGCTTTGGAAGGTAATTCTAAATTAGTATCTCATTGCAGATACTGTATATGCCTTGGTATATTTTTGTTGTTAGATGCAAAGAATAATCACCTTTTAGTGTCAACTTTATTTGAATAATCTGTTCGTGATGCATATGTATGAATTTGCATTTACAAACATACCTTTCTCAGATTTCAAATTTGTCTTTAGATCAAACCTACAGCTTCTTATTATCAATCCAGTTGACATCGGAGCCTCTCCGGTACCTCTTGCTAACCAGTAATTCATTGGTGATTCCTGCATCACCCCAATTTATCAAAAATCCTTCACCTTGTTACACCAAAGCCTTGTCATCCTCCCCTGAGAGTGAGATGTCCAATTGCATGAGACCTTTGTGTTTTTCCCCTTTTTTATTGCATGAGACTTAAAAGACTCCCGCTTCTAACTTTTTAATTCTTTAGCTTCTTCTGCCTGAATCTCTCACTTCATATTTTAAGTTACAAACACCTATATGTACCATGTATGAGCTCTCTAACCTTGCTGTGTATCTCATGACATCAATCTAAGTCCAAAAATTGACCGTGGTATAATACAGACTGTTAAGGATAGAAACACGTATTATAAGAAGCAAGTCTTATTTTTGTTGCCTGGTGTTTGGAATGAGGGGAAATTGGTGGGTCCTTCTGATCATGTTTGTTTGCTCGCTATCAAATATTTGAAAACTAATATTAGTTAAATGCTAAGACCTGTGTCTTTAGGACTTCATTCATTGGTAATGTGACCCATATTACTGTTTAATAAAATTTCACTGGTCCTATTTCATATATTTATCTCTTGTTCTTAGTTTCTTGTGACACTAGTTGTTTGGAGAAGACTTGATTTAATCAGTTTTTCTGGCAGTAGACTTCAGACAGACAAGGGAGCTTTAGCTCCTTTTAGTGACCAATTATGTGATAGCTCTCTTTCGTTTCTTTTGCATTGGTTGTACATTGATCAGGTCCTTTATTTTGGTTTAGAAAATATTTATGTATGGAATAATAGTACATTTTCTCAGTGACGAGTCAAGCCACCCCAAATGCTCAGAAACTGCCGCATTGTGCCCATACAAACTGAAAGCAGTGGCATGGTTTCCATCGTGTCAGTTTCTGATTACATGGGCAAGTTGATTCACCTGCGAGTAGGTTAGGGTTTTTCTTTCTAGATGTTTGACATTTCATATTCAGGTTGTGCATTTCCGACTAGACTTGGACCTCTGTTAATCAATTCTGTGTGTGTCCAGCGTTCAAGCGGCTGTCAAGATTGGAGGGCATTATCCCAGCTCTGGAAACTTCCCATGCGCCTGGCCTACTTGGAAAAGCTCTGTCCAACCCTGCCCAACGGCACAAAGGTCGTTCTTAACTGCAGCGGGAGAGGCAACAAGGGTGTCCATACTGCTATAAAACACCTAAAGATGTGAAATCTCAGTCCAAACCTGGCGTTATTGAAGGGATGATCAGGAAATAATATCCTTGTTTCAATTTTTATCCATGATGTTTGTTCATTATGTAACTTCTATAGATTCTATAGATTGTCAGTGAAATTTTTGTTTTAGCTTCTTCAATCTCATTAAATTGATGCTATGGTGCCAAATTGTGCTGATAGTTTTAGATACTGTAGATATGTGCAAAAGGAATGTTGCAGTGTGTGTACAATGACTAGATTGGTTGTTTCAGACTCGTTCTATCTCAAGGCACCCACCAACCATTGAATGTTGATGTTCTTATTGGTGTAGGTAGAGACATTGAAATTCTTCTGTATTGGTCCACAATTTGAAATATCATCCTCCTTTGTCAACCTCAAAAAAAATGTTGTCGTGGAGAGCAGTGGGAGCACAAAAGACTTCATTTTCGAACATGTTTTACTTATCCAGTACTTTTTCTGCAGCCAATGGTTTCACATTAGTGATGATTGGTTTGGTTTTTCTTTTCCTTCCTTTGAAAAGAAATTTTGTAGCCTGATCTTGAATCTGAAATCTAATATATCCAGCCCATTCTCTTTACCAACCAGGCAGGCTTCACTGGTACTAACAATGTTGTATGGCACATTACTTAATTATAATATTAAATCCATAACAATCAAGCTTCTGCTTCCTTCTTCTGTTTTGTGCTAATCATCATGACAAGCAAGTTTGTCCCAAAGATTCTGGGCTGTTTACCAATTATTGCTTTTCAGAAGCAAAATCTGCATAGGTGAATGACTGAATGACTTCCCACTTCTTCAAAATTAGGTTGGTGGTTGTGTGGGTGGGTGTAGCTGGTGGTAGGGTTGTGTTGGTTGGAATTTCAAGTTACAGGCAAAAAAAATAGAGTTTACAGATTCACCTCATGACAAAGACTGCAAACTGAAGATGTCTATATATTATTCACCCTACAAAAAAAAAGAAGAAGAAGAGAAGAAGAAGAAGAAAAAAAGAAATTATATGCTGACCATAACTTAGAAAAAAAGTACATTTTCCCCTCACAAGAAAGTCTACTACAATGGGAAAAACCAAGATTATTCTAAATATTTCATGCCCATCATGCTTTTCTTAATATCTAGAACAAAATGAAGCTGCCTGCTGCCGCCGAGCCTTCTCAAAATTTCTCAAAATTGAGTTTGGCATTGGTATTGCACTCCAGCTACATTAAAGTAGTTAAAATACAAGATGTAGATCTCCAGCAGGATTCCCCTGCTTGCTTCAGATCTTCCTTCAGCTTTCACTGCTTGGCCTGAATAAAGAATTTGCAGAGAACGTCAGCGAGCCAATCGAATAATCTGAATTTTTTATTACTATATTGCAAAGCCTCTTGCTAAAGTATAGCTGTTTTCTATAACAATGAAGCGGATTAAAAGGCATATTAGCCTTAGGCAAAGACAAGGATTGATTCCAAAACGTTAAATAGTGT
>JAVJIF010027877.1:0-48192 GCA_038442645.1 Agave tequilana
CGTACCCTAGATGCCAAATCGTAGGAAGGATTTCAAACCGAATATGATACCCCTCAACCCAATTCTAGAAATAGAACTCATTGACGTCTGGGGCATCGACTTTATGGGTCCATTCCCTAATTCATTTGGGAACCAATACATATTGGCTTTTGTGGATTATGTGTCCAGTGGGTAGAAGCCATTCCTTGTAAAACTAATGATAACAAAGTTGTCATAAAGTTTTTGAAAGATAACATTTTTTCACGCTTCGGAACCCATCGTGCTATCATCAGTGATAATGGCACTCACTTTTACAATAGGTCTTTTGAAGCTTTTATGCGAAAGTATGCCATAACTCACAAGTTGTCCACACCTTATCATCCTCAAACTAGTGGCAAGTTGAGGTTTCAAATAGACAAGTCAAGCTTATATTGGAGAAAACTGTGAACCAAAACCGGAAAGATTGGTCCATCAAACTCGTAGATGCTCTATGGGCCTACAGGACTACTTTCAAGACGATTCTAGGAATGTCTCCCTATAGGTTAGTCTATGGCAAACCTTGTCACTTGCCCGTTGAGTTAGACACCGAGCCTTATGGGCAATCAAGCAGTTGAATTTCGACTTGACTAAGGACGGTGACCTTCAGAAATTACAAATTTTCGAATTGGAGGAATTGAAAATGAGGCCTATGAAAATGCTAGGATCACTAAAAATAGAGTCAAGATTTTCCATGACAAGCACATCATAAGAAAAACCTTTGTCCCTGGACAAAAAGTCTTACTCTATAATTCTAGGCTTCATCTTTTTTCAGGAAAATTGAAATCGAGATGGACTGAGCCATTCATTATAAAAACCGTATTTCCACACGGTGCAGTTGAGATCAGTGACACCAAGAATGGAAATAACTTTAAGGTAAATGGTCAACGCCTTAAACCTTTCTTGGAATCGGTGCCGAAAATGAAACGGCAATGGGACCCAGTGTATCGGTAACTTTCCTCCTTTCCATTTTATTTCATGCTTTTATACATCTCTTTCATACATTGGGGACAATGTATGAGATAAGTGTGGGGGAGGGTTCTAACATGACTAACTAATATAAAAAAATAACAAAAAAAGAGAAAAATATATATATATATATAAAAACAATAAAAATTTTTTTTGAAAAGGGTAGACAATATTTTGATATATTTTTTGTAAGAAATTAAGTCAATTTAAGGAATAGGAGAATCATAATTAGGATTTCTTACACTTGGTCAAAATAAGATAACTTGTTTGATTTTTAGGCTCAGGAAGAAAATTTGTGAAAGTAATTCAGTCTTGATATTTACCTTGATGACATATGCACACAAAATACACTTACACACTTAGGGTTTAAAACAGAGACTCTTATGTCTTATAAAAAAATATGATTAAAAAAACAAGTCTAATTATTGATTAGCTAGGTGCTTTGGCCAAAGCAAGCCTTAGTATTTATGCAAAAGATAATTAGATAAGTTTGAAGAAAAAATGTGTATATAAATCCTCTGATTAAGATGGGTATTTATGCCTCACGAAGCATAAGTATTCACGCCTAAAAGGGGTACATCGTATAATAAAAAACTTGGATTTGTGGCCTTATCTGCTCGAGTGTTTAAGTCCTTAGGGGTGTTTTCTCACCTAGTGCCCTAAAACTATCTACTTTGGGTGTCACCGACTGAAGGCTCGTTACATGGGCAGATTAGAAAGCCTAATGAAATCGAGGAATAAATTTTACTAAAATAAATAAATATAAGGCATAGGAGTTAATGTTAAAGAACCCTTAGTCAACTTCACGTCACGATGGTGCATACGACTCAGGGTAAATTAATAGACTAGATGAGAAGTACAAATTGACTCCTTACTTTAATTGATGACATGTTTTTGAGTAGAGACTAAGTTTAGGAATAAAACATTTGATATTCCTATGACTTATAGATTACTTAAACTCTCACAAATATACTTCAAATATTTTCTCCTTTAAAGAAAAAATGCTTTTCGAAAATACTAACCTTTTTCTCTTTCTTTTTGGATTTTATGGGTGTAATCCACTGAAAACCCTCACGAGACAAAACTCGTCCTCTAGGGAAACCTAAAGGTCTAACAGCTTGTTGCACATGCTCAGTGCAATCGAGTGACCTGCGAAAGTGGTCTAATAATCCTTAGTATAGTTTAGTTATTTTGCTCGAGGGCGAGCAAAAGATAAGTGTGGGGGTGTGATTAGTCACATATATTGCATTTACATTATCACCTTACCATACTTTTTAGATAATATCCTATAATAAGTCTTCTTTTTCTTTGTTAAATGTAGGCCCAAGTGCTAAAAGAAAGAGAGAAACAAGCCCAAAAGCCCACCAAATTCTGATTAATTCAGAATATATTTGAAATGAAGAAATCAAGGCAAAATCTTGGCATATAAGGAAGTTGAGAAGAATCCTCTCTGAATCAAGATAAAGAAATCAGGACAAAATCTTGGCATATAAGGAAGTTGAGAAGAATCCTCCCTGAATCAAGATGAAGAAATCAGGGCAAAATCTTAGCATATAAGGAGGTTGAGAAGAATCCTCCCTGAATCAAGCACAATCAAAGGCTGTTTTGTCAACTTTTGAAGCAAAAAAAGAAAATCAGAAGAAGATACGGGAAATATATCAGACCAGGAGATTCCCCAATCTTCCTGGGATCTTCTCCTTTAGGTTTTTGCCTATAAATACTGGTTTCAGCAAAGAGAAAAGGGCGAAGATTAGGATTAGAATTTGTGTTTATTTTCTTAGGATTTAGGCTCTTTGTTAGCTAGCACAAAAGTTGTAATCTTGTTTTTTTAATTTGTAGTCCAGTATCAAAACTTGTGAGAGAGAGGAATTGAGTGCTTGTACTTGAAGATTGAGGTGACATCAATACAAGAATCGAGACGCTTTTCCTTCCATTCATATTGCGGTATGGTTTGCATTGTTTATTTGCTTTCTTCGTTGTTTTCCATGAGTAACTAAACGGTTTTCTGGGCTCGCTATTGTAACTCTCTATAGTTCTTCTTCTCTTCTAGTTTTAAAGAAAAAGACCCAATGAATCATATGCATGCCTTCCTTAAAAGCCTTTCTTTTTGAAAGTGTTCTTGAAGGCACATGAGGATGGTTTTGGATTGTTAAACTCTCATTTCTTTCATGAACATCTCTTGAATTATTTTTCTTCATTCTTTCTTCTTCGCGCTTGATGATTTAATATTCAAATTCTAACGATTTCTTGAAGAAAAGACTAAACTCTTCTAACCATCTTATGCGCTTTGCTTCAAACTTTCTAAAAATAAACTTCAAGTTTTGCAAATGATCACTTGAGGCACTTATCATTTTAAGAGAAGAAAGAACAATTGAGTAGAGATAGTGAGCCCAGATTTGCTTTCTTATTATAAAACAACAAAATAATTCTCAAGTTTTCTAAATCACCTTCTCTAAAACCTTTTCTAAAAGTTGTAATTTCTCTTTTAATCATCTCTTTCTTTCCATCCTCTTTTCTATAAAAAAAAAAGCACAATTCCTTGTTTTTGAACGATTCGCCAAAAAGCTTCCATCGCATTCCTCCTCGTGGACACGACCCGTAGCCACAAGCTACACGGTAAATTCTTAAACTCTTTGATTGTTCTTCCTCTTTTTAGCAATCAGTTGCCCTGGTACAGCAGTGAAATGCGGCCTGGGTCACATTTTCGAGGCTCTGGTGTGGAGCCGCATGCCAAGATTTGGCGCGTGGCTCCGTACCTGTACCCTGGTGCCCAGTTTTGCCTATAAAAACCTGGGGCTTTCCAGAGCTCAGAAGAGGGGAGTTTTTGAAGTGTTTTGGGATAGTTTTTAGGGTTTTCCCCTTGTTGTAGTTTAAGATAGTTTAGTTTAGTTTTTCTTTTTCTTCCTTCTTTGTATTTTTCATTTCTTGTAGATCTTGTAATAGGAGAAAGAGTGATACATGGTTAGAAAGTAAGAGTACTTCTAATAGAAGGTGACAAGCTATGAAAGGTTCTCTCTTTACCTCTCTTTGCTTTATTCTCTAACTCATTTTATATGTTTAGCTAATTTTCTCTCATGGTAACTAACTACTAACCACTAATTTGCTAACTTTTTACTTGATAATCCATATGAACTAATAGTCTCTACTTGGCCTTACTCTTGTAAGAACCATTGATAACTTATGATGATGGATTCTAACACTCTAACATCCTAAAACTCTAACAAGCTAACATTACTTTACTCAATGCTTACTCTTATTTTGTTTTGACAGTTTAAATGTTCCTTGCACTTATTTGCTGAGTTTGGATGAGATGAGTTGACATATAGGTCATGCTTTGAAACGCTCTTGAACCAAGGACTAGTGATGGCCAATGATACATGTGAGGCAACTATCACTAAGAGGTTAGCATGTTACTGGAGCCATTAGTAGTTAGTAGCCATGGATTTTCTTTCTCTTTTTTGTTTTAGATCTACAAATAAAATCACAAAAACCATTCTTCTATGTTTCTCACTTCTTTGTTTTCATTGTACTTCTCTTTCCATTCTTTGTTTTCTTTATTTTCATTTTTTCAAATATTGAAGAACACTTAACATACACGTGAACATACCGTGTAAGCTTTTATCACCTCCCGTCCTTGTGAATTTTTCCCGTTTTAGCCTCTATGCTAAAATGAAATTATCGAGTAAGTCAAAGCAAACCACTTTAAATATTAATTTCAAAACATACACTTTTTGTGCGTGGTTTTCCCCGATCAACCACCTGAAGCCCAGATTAGGGTTTTAGGAATTTAATCTTGGACTTTTGAGACCCTAAAAATTTTATTAAAATTCTATACCACAAAAATAAATTCTTACCAATACTTTTAAATTCAAATATGTGTGATAAAAAATGAACACATATTACAATATGTGAACTATTTTTGAGGCATAGACTTTGAAGCTTAAAATCGAAAATGATATTTTTCAAAAACCAAACTTCTAAAGAAAAATACAGTTTTTTCAAAACTTGTTTAAATATATAAACAAGATATTTAAACACTCTTGAAGCATAATGTGTATGGATATGATCCAATACACATAGAGAATGAAATATACTTGTTATTGGGAATAAGCTCCGTAATAAGTTTTGATAAATACAATAGTTGAAACCATGAATTAGAAACATCAAAATAAGCTTTTCTAAACATTATGAAGCATCAATGTGTATAAATAGAATCCAATACACATGTAAATCATGAAAACTTGTTTTGATGAATTCTGTTCATGAAACATAAGGAAATGTTCTTTGAAGTTATAACATAATAGGTAAAACTAAAACCAAAAACTATTATTGTGAAAATACTATATAAATTTTGTGTGTGTGTATATGAACTTGATCAATCCATAACTAATCTATTATTTACATTTTGTCTAAAATAAAAATCTTAACACTTACAAACAATAGATTCAAGTCTTGAAAATCTTCTCTTTAAAATCTTCTTCTCCTTCTTGACTTTGTCCAAAACTTGATTCAATGAACTAGACTCCTCTTTTGAGTACTTGATGCGATCTTAAAACGCAAGCTCTTGAATTAACACGTGCTAGCTTCAAAACTTGACTTTGAATCTTTCATTGAAGCTAAACTCTGACTAAGATCTTGATTGAATATCTGAAACTTATAAGCACAATCATTAGTACTATAACTAAATGAGTTAATCATCATCAAAACTAGAGTGATGAGTCTTTGGTCCAACATATATATGTAATTGCGTTTGAGAATGGAGGTGCAATGAACTGAAAGTTCATATTAATCTCGAACTAGAACTTCCAAATATGCCAATATGGAACCCATAATTTCCCTAAAACACATCAATCATGACATAACTAGAAGTTAACATTATTAATTTGTTGACCACACCATGTCATAGAATTTTAATTTTTTTATTTAGATACTTGTGGATGCTTCTTGACCCAAAAGACTAATGAACACAACTTGTTCTATTCTTACAGAGAATGTTGAACCTCATTAAGCTGAATTTTACTGCTTTGGAGGTCTCTGAAAGAAACTGCTTGAAGTGGGTATAAGATGTGAAGCTCCACTTTACTGCTAAGAAGTTGCAAGTTTCCATTGAGCCGAACAATGACAGAGGAATCCGATGAAGGCACATCTATGATCTCATCCGAAGACATATGCTAATGATTGAGGTAAAATCGAAACACATGAAATAATATTTTGAAATCAAGGATCGTGCCTTGGCTTTTTTCATTTCTTCCTCGATATCATAGTGTCTACGCGGGTCGTATCCACAAGGAAGGAGGCTATAGAAGCTTGTCAGTAATTCACAAATCGGTTAACAAGTTCTTCTTTGTTTCAAAAGAAAAGAAAAAAAAAAACAAGAAGCACAGAATAAGGAGAAAATTTGGTGATTTTGAAAAGAGGAATTTTATAAGAAATCAAATAAAAGAAAAACTCATGGCTAACTTCTTACTAATTGATCCCACTAATCATACTAATTTCTTTGGGTGATTGGTGCCTCACATTGGATCATTGACAAATACTAGGCTTGATTGTAAAGCTTTTTAAAACATGACTCATAAGAAGTAATTTACATCCAATCTTTGCAAACATGAAGCAATTGATGAATGACATTTTTTAAGCATATTTTATATCCTTTTATATTTGTTTTTGTCATTTTGATACTACATAGGTAGTTTGCTTTATTAACTTTTGCAGATTGATAGTCAAAGAGCAATTTTAGACAAAAGATCGAAAAATGTTGAAAAACAAGAGTTGCAGAGGTAAAATTTCTAAATGACTTAGATGGATACAGAGATCCTAGAAGAACCAGTATATGAATTGAATAAGACCATAGAAATTCTAGAGGATCATTCAAAACAAAGATGGCAAATCCACGTTCCCATCAGCGAATCTGCCGTTTACTAGTCAAAGAAAGGGAAGCTCTTACGCCAGTAGTTCTCTGAGTCAAATAGTCATGTATTATAGTCAATAGCGAAATTGCTATATTATACAAAAAATCCGCTGTCGACCTGAGTCGGTTGATGATGTAATTATTTTTTTAGAATTTGTCTAGGACTTTATTTTTATTTTTAGAATACTTATTTGACTGTTTAGGGTTTCTGAGGCCTATATAAGGACCTGCATACTCTTGTATTAAGAAAGGCAATTTTGGAGATCCAAACTTGGAGATTATTTCTTAATAAAACTTTGAATTTTCTGCAACTTGCTGATTCTTTGAGGAAAAAAATTAGTGGAAGGAAAATGAGCTTCAATTGGTTCTCTCTCTTTTTCTTTATTTAATTATTATTTAATGATTTTACTTATTGAAAACATACTTTCTTAATTTTTAATTATATACAAATTTTTCTATCTAGGGCTTAGGCATAGGCTATCTACTGAAGATTATTCATGAATTAATTAGTTATTAATTATTCTTATTTAATGAATTACTTAATTTCTATTCTAGGTTTAATTGTTAATAATTGGTGGCCATGATTAGCGTTTAATTTTGTATCATTTTGCATCACATTTTCATGTATATTGTTAATAAAAGTGAGGTTTTTAATGTCTGTTTTCTTAAAATTCAGGTCCATGAAATACACCTAGAGGGGTGTGAATAGGTATACAAGCTAATCTAAAGACAAATGATGCAGCATTAAAAGCTCAATTGCAACACACTATGTGTAACCAAAGAGTGTAGCCGAATTTCCGGTGAAAGGCTCTGAACTATCTTCTCGAGATTTCTCTAAACTAAGAGTTGAGGTGCTATATGTAACTCTCTTGGTTCAACATAAGTATGGGCACACACAAACTATATTTAGCATATGAATATGTACAACATAAAATAATGAAAGATATAAGAAAGATAAAGTTAAGAGATAGTGGATCAAATGCAAACAATAAGATATGTTTTGAGGTTCGAGCCACTGTTCTACGTTCCCACCTTCCCATGGAAGGATTTTCACTATGTTCACACAAGACCTTCCACAAAGAGACCTCCACTGAGGAATTATAAAACTACACTTGGAGTACACTACTCATCTCTCAAACACAATCACCTCTGCACAAGAGGGATAGGAACAAAGCCAAAGCAAAGAAAAGATTACAAACTTGGTGATCCAATGATCACAAAGAACACTTGGTGATCACAATAGATCACAAACAATTTTCTCACAAAACAAGATCCTATAGATAGGATTAGAGATGATAGCTCAAGTGCGAAAAAATAAAGTGTATGGAAAGAAAATAACAAAAAAACACTTGAGAAAAATACTAAATAGATTTGTAATGAAGGCTAAAAATTAATTTCCCAAAGACTCTCTTTTCTTTTCTTTGATTTTTTCAACACTTTAAAAATAAATAAAAGATAAAACTTTTTAGCTCAAAAACTCCTTTTAAACTTGCTGCAAAACACTTGAAAGATGGGAAGAAAAGCTCTCAAAAATTCTTGTTGAAAACAGCCCAAGAGAACCCCGTTATATAGGCTCTCAAGAATATAACCATTGGCAGCCAAAATGGTCAATTTTGATCTTCCGGTCGACTGACCAACAGTCATATTTCTGACCGTTGAGCCACCAATCGACCGCCCGATCGACTGAGCCTAAAGGCACTTAGCCTGTCGGTCGACCGTCCGTCGACCAGCTACCCGAGAGTTACGTGTTACAGTCAGTCGACTGGCCTTATTGACTGGCCTTGTGCACGCCCTTGTGCACATCGGTCGACCGACCGGTCGATCGCCAGCAGGCTCAGGCTGGGATTAAGGGTTTGAAACTTGGTCTTTTTAACTCTAATAAAATCTCATAAATTTCAAAAAAATCAGTTCTTATAAATATTTGAAGAAAAATTTGTGTGACTAAAAATAACACATATTGCAAACTATTTGAACTATTTTTGTGATATAGTAATTAAGTTTTAACACAAAATCGGTATTTTCCAAAATACAAACTTTGAAATGGAAATCCAATTTTTTTCAAACTTTTATAAATACAAAAATAATATATTTAAACTCTTTTGAAGTATAGAGTGTATGGATAGAATCCAATATACATATAAAAGATATATCTATATTTTTGACAATAAATCCAAAATAAGTTTTGTAAATTACAGAACTCTAAACACATGAAATAGAATCATCAAAATAAGTTTTTCCAAATATATGAAGCATAAATGTATATAGATGAAATCTAATACACATTAAACCATGTAAACTTGTTTTGATTCTGTCTATTCATGAAAACCATATATATGTATATTTGAAATCCAAAACCGGTTAAGCCGAAAACCAAACGTATTGAACTTGTGAGTGTGAACTAGAGCATATCAATACTAGTCTATCTTTGTACAAGATCTAAATACAAACTAAAACTAAACAGACCGAAATTTTCTTGTAGAAACTCATTCTCCAAGTCGACTTGATCCAAACAAGATCCAAAGAGCTTACTCCATCCGAGTGCTAGATGCGATCTTGAAGCGCGAGCTGTTGAATCTACATGTGTTAGCTCCAAAACTTCTTTGATACCTACTAATATCTTGATCAATAATTGAAACTATATAAACACAAGATCATTAGTAAATTAACATTCATAAGTTAGTCATCATCAAAACTAAGGTGAAAGGCCTCTGGCTAACATTCCACTCTTTAATGAAGAAGAAGGCCCAAATTCAAGCCAAATAAGGGATTTAAAAGAGATTAAAAGAGCCCAATTTAAAGAAGCCCACATATGCAATGAACTAGGGAATATTCTCTCGGTTCTAGAAGCACCCATAGTACCCCTAGATAGAGACATCTTGTCAGCACGATCGCTGGCATAACGGCCAAGATTCTGCCATGGAAACGCGGCTTTAGCCGTGGATCCGCGAAAATTCTTGGACCGTTATACAACATTTAATCCTCTGGCTAAGATTCAAAGCGATGAGCTCTTGGTACCTATATAAAGACCCCCAGGACCTCTATTGAAAGGGGGAGAGAGAGCCATAAATTTTAGGAGAAAAATTAGGATTTCTTTAGATTCTTCTTTAGTCATCTCTTGTAATTTGATTTTCTCATTTTAGATTCCAGAAAAGAGAGAGAGGATAAATGTGAAATCTTTGTAATTGAGAGTGACAATTGATAGGTAGTCAAAAGTGCATATTTATCATCATATTTTCCTACTTATTCTTTTATAAAGCACTGCTATATAACGTTTTATTGTTTACTGTTGTGCAGGCCTTGAGTAATCAAAGAATAAATAAATGAAGCCCAATTGAAGCCCAAAAGCCCTAAAAGCCCACAAGCCTACATGCATGATTTATTTTAGTAATTTAGAAGCTTTTATCTTATCTAACCTAATCTAAACTTGGATTTTAAATTATTAATTTAAAATCTAGGGGAGGAGGATGAAGGATAAAGTAGGACTCCTAATTGCTATTTAAATCAGGGGAGGAGGAGAATGATAGAATAAGATGGATCCTTATCCTAATTAAAACAGAGGTGGACTTCTACTTGAACTTGGTTGCTTGCACTACTAGATAAAGATAAAGGGGAGAAAATCTGAATTTGATTCGGATTTGGAGATAGCTTGGTCTCCAAGTCATTGAAAGAGATCATCATATTCAAAATTCTGAACCAAAACTCAAGATCTGAGGATAGATTTCCAGATGGACGGACCAAAAGAGGCCACACGAGAAAGCGCCTAGCCATTGGCCACACTTTTGCTGAGGAAACGCGGCTATAGCCGCGATTCCGTAGACACATGGATAGTGCTGGCAACGCCTTTTCATGGGAGAGTTGTACTGGGGATTCTACATCTTAAATCTCCTATAAATATCCTGCAGAGCAATAAAGGAGGGGATCTGAGAAGCTCAAGTCTGGGTTTTCCTTTAGATCCTCTTTTCTTTTCAAATTTTCTTGTTATATTTCATTTTTTATTTATTTGGAGAAAAAGATTATTGAAGATGCAGAGGAGCTTTGTAATTGGTCAGTGACATCCAATAAAATAAGGTTTTTCATTCTTTTTACTCTTCTTACTTTTAAGTTCAATTTAGTTTTTTTCTTTGCTTTAACTTATTCACTGTTCTTCTTTTAGTTTGATGAAACTTTTCTTATTCATAAAAATTGGAAATAAAAATAAAAATATGAGTAACTAATCAAACTTATAGTTTGCTAATCTCTCGATCAACCTAAATTTAGTTTAAAAGATGAACTGATTGACATATATGCTTGTTAGAAACCCTAAGATTAAATTAGTGTTCTTGAAGATGAATAAATAATTAGGTTTAATTTAAGGTTGCACTTCTTAATGGTTATTCAACTTCATATTTAAATACTTTGATAGCATCATGTTAAGTTTGAACAAAGACTTTTCTTATGCTATACTTAGAATTAGGATGAACTACAGTTGATTGTAATTAGTGCACACTAATTACGGTTTACAATATTTTTACTCATCTTACTTGATTCTCAGTCAAACCCTAGAATAGATAATTCTTCATGGATTCAATATGATGTTCACTCTTTTTATACTAATACTTTAGTGGTGATAGATGATTAGTAAACTATAATTCCTTTTGCTTAATTAAATTTCTTTCTTACAATCAATATCTTTTTTGCCAAGCTAACTGTTAAGAGAAATCGTTCCGAAAAGCTTCCATCGCATCCTTCTCTGTGGATCGACCCATTTAGCCCTTACTACGCGGTTACATTGAAATGAGACTAAGACTTTTTAACTTTAACTCTTTTTTTATTATTTTTCCATTTCAATCAAAATTTTGGCACCGTTGCTGTGGTGAAACGTTATGATATTCTCTAAAACTAATTTTTTTTGTTTGCAGGATCTGATAATAGGAAAACTAGCTGCAGCTAAGGACATATAGCTACTCTGTACCTCTGCCCTAGAAGGTAGAGCAACAAAGCCTACTAAATAGCTATGCAAACGCGGCAATTGCAGCGTTTCTGCGGCTATAATAGATCACTATTAATTGATCTTTTGTAGGTTGCTACAAATTTCAAAGTCTTGTTTACTGCTTTGATAATTTTTCTCTATAATTACCCTGCATATTGCTAACTAATGAACAATAACCTATTAGTTAACTAATTTAAAAAAATTTAGACTCTTGCATCACAGGCATGTGTTTATTTAAATTTCTTCAATTTCTGTTGAAGAGTGCTGCTGACAAGGTACGTTTGTATTGCATATAGACTAGGAAGTACTTTGGCTGATTTACTGCTTTTGAATGAATTCTTGTCTATTGCTTTACACATGCACTAAATCATTTTAAGGGCAAAACCTATAAATAAGATAAGGTGGGGACGTCATTACCCTTCCTTGGCCCACAAATTATCTCCGTTGCACTCACAACCCTAACCCTCAAATAAAAATTAACTAGACATTGCCTTACGTTAACTCGGACTCATTAGGAGATTGGTTGAAGGGGGAAGTTTTTCTAAATTAACTCTCTCGAAATCGGTGTCTAAAGTAGGGGATTAAGGGGCGAAACCCTGAAGGTTAGTAATTTGGCATAATTAGACCCGTCTTTGATGGATACCTCCCACTAATGCTGCCACCTACCTGGCCGATTAACTTATAGTTAAGGTCGGTGATTGAGTTGAAACCTGACACAAAAAATATAGAATTTTAAAACTTTTAAAACAGTAGTGTAAGGTGCTCAATTCTACCGCTATAGCAAGTGGCTATGCGGGTCGTGATCCACAAGGAGGGACTAGCGATGGAAGCTTTTTAGTAAGTTCTCTTTTATGCTATAAAGAATGGTTAAAGTTCTTCTTTTTTTCTTTAAAAGAAAAGGAAAATTAGGTTAAAGTGAGTTAGGAAGAAAGTGATAGATAGAGAAGGTGGAAAAAATGAAAGTGGATATGTACAAAGAAATTGAAAAAGATTGAAAGAAATTTGAAAGATTGTGGTGTTGGTATTTACACTAAAATTAAAAGAAAAGTACACTAAAACCTAAAAAAGTTACTTACCTCTTCGGCGCCTGCTTACCTTCGACCCGTATCGACGATGTACCTTTGCTTGAAGGAGAGCGAAGTATGATAAATAGGATCTTCCCCATTCCCGTATTACACTATAAATTGAAGAGGTAAGCTACTACTATAAAAATAGATATCCATCACCATAAGCCATCAACGACATTTGTTAGGGCAAGGCAACTTCGAGGCTATCGGTTATATTTGGATCCACAAACACAGAAGAGGGAAGTAAACGAAAACAAGAGTAAAGAAGAAGAAGTAACTTCAATTCGATTCAAATAACAATAGAAGAAAAGATCACTTACACCAGTGTCACTTTCAGTACAAGCTTGCTCTCATTCCTCCATGAAAGAATCCTCTCCTCTCAATTACATAAAGAAAATAAAAATTGCATGAAGAAAAAAAAAAACCTAAGTTACAGACTACAAATTAGCCTAAATTCTACTCTCTACTTGGTCGTTCTCTTTTACCTTTGAGATTGCAGGTATTTATAGGAGAAATACAAAGGTTAGAGGAGTATGAAGATAGAAAAAGTTGACTATTTCTGAATTTGAATCCTCCCCTTATCTCTAAACTTAATTTGATGTAGATATTCAGTTCTGATCTACAGCTTGGTGGCATATTAATTACTGAATATAACTTATCAAATGATAGAATTAAAAATAGTGATCAACTTAAGAGTTGTATCCCTTTAAGTTTTCTTTCTAGATCATCTTGAATCATCTGATTTGAGTTTCAGCAGTGAATGTTATGATTCAAAAACTAAAACATATCCATCAGAATTCGAGTCAAAATTGCTTCATCTCATCTATTGATCTTCTCTCTATCCATTTATCTCTTTGGATTGGACTCTGTATTTAATGTTATCCTCAGTTGATCTTTAGCTTTAACAACTTAATTCATCAAAACTGAATTTAACCAATTAGATTTGGGATCATCCTCCTCTAACCAAATAGATCTAGTTAAATCTGAATTTAACTAATATTTATTTGATTTTATCCTCTTTCGCCCCATAATTATCTTCTGCAAAATAGACATTTAAGATAAGGAATTTAGCCGATTTATTATATGATAAATGTGAAAATGTAATTAAGAATAATGCAATAAATGTGTGCAATCAGTCGGCAATATACCTCCTAAAGACAGTCTAAAGTTAGGAGTCTTCTAAGTCCAGGCTTATCCTCGATTAGGATTTTTGATTTTTGATTATATTTTTTTCTTTCTTGAATTATAAGATGACCTACTTATTTAACTGTGCATGTCAGCTTGTCGAGACCCCTAGTCATATCTAGACTAATTAGGAAAGTTCACCACCCGAACAAAAACTCGATTCACGCATGGCACAACCACCATCACTACAAGATAGGTTCTATCCTATTAGGACTCTCTTCCATCTTGCATTCAGCTGTCCGATGTAGGAGACGACCAATTTGAGCTAAAACCACAATACATCAACACTCTTCCCAAGTTTCATGGATTTGAATCTGAGGATGCATACTTTTTCATAAAGAAATTTGAGGAAGTATGTCTAATGAAAAAGATACCTAGCCTAGGAGTAGATGCCATTAAATTACATTTTGTTCTATTCCCTTTGAAAGACTTAGCAAAGAAATGGCTCTACAGTCTAGAAGTCAGTTCCATATCATCATGGGATAATTTTGTCAAAGCCTTCTTAAAAAAGTTATATCCCATTCATAAGACTGCGCAAATTAGAAAAACAACTTGCAGTTTAAGCAAACAGCCAATGAACCTTTTTGGAAGTACTTCGAACTTTTTAAGGATCTCCTTGTCCAATGCCGTCACAATGGGATAGAGAAATGACGACTTTGCCAAACTCTTTATGATGGATTAGAATATCAAACAAAAACCCTATCAGAATCCATGTGCCAAGGAGGATTTTTGAAAAAGAACGAAGATGAAGGATGGTTATTATATGAAGATTTGACTATAAGACCATTTAATTGGGAACCAACTCCGAAAAAATTTAAGACTAATAACCCTAGCTCTTCTAAAGGAAGTGTCCATTCCATTGAGGCAAATATAGCTACTGAAGCTAAACTAGCTGCTATGATGCGAAGACTAGAAGCTCTAGAAACTAAAAAATCAGTCTCAGTGAACCAAGTCAGCCCAATACCTTCGGCGGGCTGTACATATTGTCAAGTCATGAACCATGTGTTCGAGGAATGTCCCATCTTTTTAGCTCATTAAACGTTGCTCGAGCATATGAATGCAGCCTTCACAAGGCCTGCTAACAATTCATATTCATTCACCTATAATCCCGTTTAGAGAAATCACCCAAATTTCTCATAGGACCCAAATAACAATGATCAAACAAGGCCAAAATTCTCCAACAATTTTCAACAATCTCCTTATCAACAAAATTTTCCCCACCAAAGTCCTCCACCCTCTTTCCAAAATTCACATATGGAAATAAGACTCTCAAATATGAAAATAAAGGTAGACACTCTAGTTAAAAGCTAAGACGCACTAGCTCAAGTCTTGACTAGGATAGAGATGCAACTGAGTCAACAAGAAAGACAAAAGGAAACTCTACCAAGTTAACCATTGCCAAACCCTAGGAATCCTAGGCAACCAATGCGGCTCAAGACCTAAACTAGTGTAACTTGGTTCATACGTTGAGGTCAGGAAAACAAGTTGATAATCAAGTATCCATGCCATCGAACCCAGCTCAATTGTCCACTCCATCTAGTTCCACTCCATCTCCACAAAACTCCAAAGAAACTAAAGTTGATAAGTCAGCAAAATAAGTGTACCAACCTATAGCCTCATTTCCAAATAGGCTTGGAGTAATAATAATGCACATATGGAGAAAATGCTCGAGGTGTTTAATCAACTTAAGCTTAATGTACCACTTCTTGATGCAATCCAATAGGTCCCTAGTTATGCCAAATTCCTTAAGGACATGTGCACCAAGTAAAGAAAGATAAATGTGCCCAAGAAGGTTTTTCTAGCCAGTAACATTAGTGAGCTATTGTCCAATAAGATCCAGTCAAGTACGAAGACCTGGTTGCCCCACCATTTCTTGCACAATAGGTCAAGCTGAAATTAGTAGAGCACTTCTTGATTTAGGAGCAAGCATTAATTTGCTTCCCTTCTCCGTATATCAACAACTTGGATTAGGCGAACTTAGCCCAACTCAAGTTACGATCCAGTTAGCTGATCGATAAATTAAAGTTCCAAAGAGAGAGATCAACAATGTCCTTATGCATGTAGGAGAATTCATTTACCCAGTAGATTTCATTATTTTAGAGGCACAACCTATGTCTAATCCTAGGTCCCAGACTCCCGTCATCTTATGACTTCTGTTCCTATCAACTGCTAACACAATCATAAATTGTAGAAACGGATCCATAAGATTGATTTTTGAGGACATGACCAAGGAATTCAATGTTTTCAACTTAGGTAAACACCACTACGACATAAACGACCAACCCTTTTAGGTCAACTTAATTGAAAATGTGACTAGTGAGCATAGAGAGGAGATAGAACTGGAAGCAAGGTGTGATACTGAGTTGGAATCCGAGGATTTCAACCTTGATGGGATGGTCAAATCTATAATTAAGGGGCATCAAGCCCGAGTTCATTAGATCAGGAACCAATAAGTCTTACTCATCCACCTATTGGGTCATCACCTTCCATAGAGCTAAAAATCATACCTAAGCATCTCAAATACGCCTACCTAGGTGAACAAGAGACTCTGCCAGTTATAACTGCATCCAACTTAACTAACAGGCAAGAGGAAGACCTTATGAAAATCTTAAGGAAACATCAAGAAGCCATTGGTTGGACAAAGACCAGCATAAAGGGATTAAATCCTACTATAGTTCAGCACCGAATCCATTTAAATGAAGAGGCAAAACCAACTAGGGAACCGCATCGTAGGTTAAATCCTATCATGCAAGATGCGGTACGAGCTGAAATAGTAAAACTTTTAGATAATGGGATAATTTATCCTATTTCTGAACCATTGGGTCAGCCCAATCCATGCGGTACCTAAGAAAAATCTGGTTTTACAGTGGTAGAGAATGACAAACAAGAGTTAGTTCAATAAGGCTCTCTACAAAGATTCGAGTTTGCATTGACTATCGTAAGTTAAATGCTGCCATCTGCAAAGACCATTTTCCTCTTCCATTTATCGACCAAATGCTTGAACGATTAGCTGGCCACGAGTATTAGTGTTTCTTAGATGGTTACTCAGGGTATAACCAAATCCCATAGCTCCAGAGGATCAAGAGAAAACAACGTTCACGTGACCATTTAGGACTTTTGCCTATCGCCGAATGCCTTTTGGTTTATGCAATGGCCCAGCAACATTTGAATGTTGCATGTTAAGCTTATTCTCTGACATGGTTAAATGTTTCTTAGAGATCTTCATGGACGATTTCTCCGTCTATGGAGGCTCTTTCAACCAATGCCTCCATCATCTAGAACTTGTGCTGAAACGATGCATAAAAAAGAATTTAACCTTAAATTAGGAGAAGTGCCACTTTATGGTACAATACGGGATTGTCCTAGATCATGAGATCTCTAGGAAAGGAAATGAAGTGGACAAGGAGAAGATAGAGGTCATAGCCAAGCTTTCCACACCAAAATGTGTGAAATACATCCGTTCCTTCTTAGGACATGCTGGTTTCTACCGTAGGTTCATCAAGGATTTTAGCAAAATTGTTAGACCCTTAACAAGCCTTTTAGCTAAAGACGTGCCCTTCATCTTTGATGACGAATGTCTTAACGCATGGGAAAAGCTCAAAATGGAACTTATCTCTGCGCCAATAGTTTCTGCCCCAGATTGGTTCAAACCATTTGAGATTATGTGCGACTCTTCTAATTTCGCCATAGGCGCTGTCTTAGGATAATACATAAATAACAAGCAACATGTAATTTATTATTCAAGTATGATGCTTAATGATGCCTAAGTGAACTATACTACAACTGAGAAGGAATTCTTCGCAATAGTGTTCATATTGGAGAAATTCTGCGCATACCTACTTGGGACTAAAATCACGATATTCACCAACCATTCTACACTTCGATACCTAATGCTCAAAAAGGACGCAATGACCCGACTCATTCGTTGGATCCTCCTCCTCTAAGAGTTTGATCTCAAAATTTGAGATAAAAAGGGTGTCGAAATGTCATTGCCGATCATCTCTCTCGTATTCCTAACCCCTTCCAATGAGTTTCCAATCAATGATGTCTTCCCCGATGAACAACTTTTGTCCACTTTTAGGGAAGCATGGTATGCTGACATAGTTAACTACTTAGTCACAAACCAAACCCCATCCTATTGGTCAAAACAAGACATATATTGGTTCTTATCTCAAGTCCGATATTTTATTGGGAAGAATCTTATCTTTTTAAATATTGTTCTAAACAAATCATTAGGAGATGTATTTCTGATGAGGAAGTAAAGAGTGTTCTAGTCTTCTGTCACGAATTTGCATGTTGTGGACATTTTGGTCCCCGAAAAACAGCCGAAAAAGTTCTACAGAGCGGGTTCTATTGGCCCACATTGTTTAAAGACGCATTTGACTTTTGCAAAACTTGCATAAGATGCCAATTGATAGAAAGGATTTCTAAACGTAATATGATGCCCCTAAACCCAATTTTAGAAGTAGAACTCTTTGATATTTAGGGCATTGATTTTCTGGGTCCCCTTCCTAATTCATTTGGGCACCAATACATCATGTTGGCTGTAGATTACGTATCCAAATGAGTTGAAGCCATCCCTTGCAACACAAATGACAACAAAGTTGTTGTCAAGTTCTTGAAAGAAAACATCTTTTCAGCTTTGGAACCCCTCGTGCCATAATTAGTGATACTGGTACACATTTTTGCAACAGAACTTTTGAAACTCTTATGCGAAAATATGCCATAACACACAAGTTATCCAGACCTTACCATCCTCAAACCAGTGGGCAGGTAGAAGTCTCAAATAGGCAAGTTAAGCTTATCTTGGAGAAAACTTTGAATCAAAACAGGAAGGACTGGTTCACCAAATTAGTGGATGCCTTATGGGCATATAAGATCGCTTTAAAACGATTCTAAGAATGTCTCCTTATAGGTTAGTCTTTGAAAACTCTTGCCATCTTCCTGTTGAGTTAGAGCACCGAGCCTTATGGGAATTAAGCAGCTGAATTTTAATCTAGATAAGGCTGGTGCGCTTCAGAAATTGCAAATTTCTGAACCTGTAGAGTTAAGGAACGAGGTGTATGAAAATGGGAAGATTATGAAAGATAGGGTTAAGGTTTTTCATGATAAGTTCATCATGAGAAAAACTTTTGTCCAAGGACAAAAAGTCTTACTTTATAATTCTAGACTTCATCTTTTTTCAAGAAAGTTGAAATCAAGATGGACAGGGCCTTTCGTTGTTAAGACTGTGTTTCCACATGGAGCCATAGAGATATACGACCCTAAGAATGGTAATGAATTCAAGGTAAATAGTCAATCTCTGAAACTGTTTTTGAAATCAGTACCGGAAGCAGACACAGCCATGGGTCTTTTTGACCCTATGTATCGATAACTCTACCTCTCTGCCAGTTCATTTCATGATCTATACATACATGCATACATTGGGGACAATGCATGAGATAAGTATAGGGGAGGGTACTAACGCTTAAATTATATAAAAAATAATAAAATAAAGTAAAATAAAATAAAAAAATAATAAAAAAATAAAAAATAGTAAAATAATAAAATATTTATTTTAACATAGATTATTGACTAACTGTAGATTGCTATTAACATAACTCACTATCCTTAGGTTATTAACTTAACAAAAATAAAAATAAAAATATATATATATTTGAAAAAGGAAACAATATTTTGACTTACCTTTTAAAAGAAATCCAAGTTAATCTTAAGAATTAGGAAAATCATGATTAGGATTTCTAAAAACTTGGTCGAAATAAAATAAATTTCTGATTTTTTAGGTATAGGAGAAAAAATTGAATAAGTAATTAGTCTTGATTTTTACCTTAATGAAATGTGCATACCTAATACACTTACACATCTAGGATTTTAAGACAAAAACTCTTGTGCCTTATAAAGAAAATATAATAATATATAAAAATAAATAAATAAATTCACTAATTAAGCTGGATACGTGTGCCTCAAGAAGGATAAGTATTAACGCCTAAAAGTGATTTTATAAATAGTCCTTAATTTTGTGGCCTAGTTCACTTGAGTCTTTAAGTCTGTGGGGTGTTTTCTCACCCGGTGCACTAAGACCGACCGGTTTGGGAGCCACCGACCTTAGGCTCGCTAATGGGTGAATTAGAAAACCTAAGAAAATTAAAAAATATTATCTATATATGTACTAACACATCTAATAGTCAATTAGTTAGGTATGAGGGCCTCAAGAAGTCTTGATACTTATACAAAAGAAAATTAGATAAGTTATACATATTAAAACTATATATATATTTATATAAAATAATAATGATAATAAAGAGGCATGGGAGTCCAAGTTAAGTAAAGATTCACGTTCACAAGGATGCATATGACTTAGGGTAACAAAAGAGACTATATAAAAATTCAATTTTAATCCTTACTTAAAATTGATAACGAATTATTGTATAGAGACTAAGTTCAAGAATGAATAAAAATGATAATCTTAAAACTTATACATTACTTAGTTTCTTCAAATATATTTCAAATATTTCTCTCCTTTTTCAAAATAAAAAATATTTATCACTAACATTTTCTTTTTCTTTTATGGATTTTGTGGGTGTAATCCACTGAAAACCCTCACGAGACAACACTCGTCCTCCAGGGGTAACCTACAGGTTTAACGGCTTGTTGCACATTCTAAGTGCAACCGTGATTCCTACGACAGTGAGTTAGGATAGGTTAGTTTTTATTTTCTTTTCCTTTTTCTTTTTATTTTTACTCAAGACGAGCAAAAAGATAAGTGTGGAGGGTGTGATAGGTAGTCAAAAGTGTATATTTATCATTATATTTATCATCATAATTTCCTACTTATTCTTTTATAAAACACTGTTACGTAACGTTTTATTGTTTAGTATTGTGCAGGCCTTGAGTAATTAAAAAATAAATAAATGAAGCCCAAAAGCCAAAAAGCCCACAAGCCCACATGCATGATTTATTTTAGTAAGTTAGAAGCTTCTATCTTATTTATCTAATCTAAACTTGAATTTTATTATTATTAATTTAAAATCTAGGGGAGGAGAAGGAAGGATAAAGTAGGACTCCTAATTGCTATTCAAATCAAGGGGAGGAGGAGAAGGATAGAATACGATGGATCCTTATCCTAATTAAAAACAGAGGTGGACTTCTACTTGAACCTAATTGCTTGCACTACCAGATAAAGACAAAGGGGAAAAATCTGAATTTGATTTGGATTTGGAGATAGCTTGGTCTCCAAGTCATTTAAAGAGATCATCGCATTTCAAAATTCAGAACCTAAACTCAAGATCTAAGGATAGATTTCCAGACGGACGGACCAAAGGAGGCCACAGAAGAAAGCGCGTGGCCATTGGCCACGCTTTTACTGAGGAAATGCGACTATAGCCGCGATTCCGCAGCCATATGGAAAGAGCTGGAATGCGTTTTCTTGAGAGAGTTGTACTGGGATTCTACATCTTAAATCTCCTAAAAATACCCCTGCGAACAACAAAGGAGGGGATCTGAGAAGCTCAAGTCTAAGGTTTCCTTTAGATCCTCTTTTCTTTCTGAATTTTCTTGTTTTTTGTTTTTTTATTTATTTGAAAAGAAGATTGTTGAAGTTGTAGAGGAGCTTTGTAATTGGTCAGTGACATCCAATAAAATAAGGTTCTTCATTCTTTTTACTCATCTTACTTTAAGTTCAATTTAGTTTTTTCTTTGCTTTAACTTATTCACTGTTCTTCTTTTAGTTTGATGAAACTTTTCTTATTCATAAAAATAAAAATAAAAATAAAATATGACTAATTAAACTTATAGTATTCTATTCTCTCGATCAACCTAAATTTAGTTTAAAAGATGAACTAATTGACAACTATGCTTGTTAGAAACTGTAGGATTAAATTGGCGTTCTTGAAGAAGAATAAATAATTAGGTTTAACCAATTTAGGGTTGCACTTCTTATTGGTTATTCATAGTTCATATTTAAATACTTTGATAGCATCATGTTCAGTTTAAACAAAGATTTTTCTTATGCTATGCTTAGAAATTAGGATGAACTATAGTTCGATTTAATTATATACGGTTTACAATATTTTTACTCATCATACTTGATTCTCAATCAAACCCTAGAATAGATATTCTTCATGGACTCAATATGATGTTCACTCTTTTTAAACTAATACTTTGGTTGTGGTAGATGATTAGTGAACTATAATTCTTTTTTCTTAATTAAATCTCTTTTTTACATTCAATATCTTTTTTTTCCAAGCTAATTGTTAAGAGAAATCGTCCGAAAAGCTTCATTGCATCCTTCCATGTGGATCGACCCGTCTAGCCCTTACTATGCGGTTACATTGAAACGAGACTAAGACTTTCTAGCTTTAACTCTTTCTTTATTATTTTTCCATTTCAATCAACAATCAAATGCAAAGCTCATGATCTTCCTCTTCTAATTTTTTGCTCTTTTACTATCAAGTTTTTAATTTCTTACACTTTAATCTACATGCTTTCTTTTTTTCTTTACTTCTCCATGGCTAACTAACCTTCTAACATGACTAACTAACCTCTAACACTACTAACTACTAACTCTTGATGATGCTAACTTATATGATTCATTGGATGTTTATAATTTCTAGTCTTGTGCTTTACAAGTCTCTTTAATTCCCAACGAAGATGAGTGTGTTTTTAATCTTAATGAAGGTTTTGTAATTTATTCCATATGATTCATGTATGCCTCATTTAGAGCCTTGTTTCTTTACTAAGAGTCTTGATGAAACATGATGATGGGTTCACCTTAACATGCTAACAAATTGATGCACTAGCTTCTTATTTCATACTAGCTAAATCATGGCTTTGATGATCTAATGAACTTGTCATTCTTTTTATTCATACCTAAATTGTGAATCTCAAATTCTTATGTTTTATTCTTATGAACCTATTTGGAGCTTATGATTCAAGGAGGCTACTTAACCAAGCTAAGAGAGGAACATTTCAACAAATTGGGCCAACTTTTGATTTGATGAATCAAGATGGACAATATACCAATGAATCTATATGAGGCACAGTTCATCCAAGAGATTAGTAAGTTAGTAGTGTAGAGTTGTTAGTTATTCATGCCTTTCCTTCTCTTCGATGAAAACTTTTCTCATTTCTAAAATCTTTTTTTCTCAAACGAAGTTTATTTTCTTTTCTGCTTTTCCAAACACTATTTCATTCACCATTTCATTCTACCTTCCTCGTTTTCATGCTTTTTTTTCTCAACACAAAAAATTCATCATATTTTTTTACTTTAATTTCTTTTTTAATTCTTGAACAAAGAAGAACTTTCATTTTCTTTCCAAAAATAAGAACAACAAGAACTAAGAAAGTTTCCATCGCATACCCTCCCTGCGGATACGACCCTTTGTAGCTTTTGCTACAAACAGTAGTTCGACGGAGCACATTAACATTGCATATATATTCAAAGCTTTACATTGACATATGGATCTGCACGGTTTGCTCTAAACTTCTGCTCTTTTTACCTTCGAACAGGCCATAACTATTTAGATGATTAGATTAGAGAACGGAAGGCGATTGATTGAGATTTTACCTGCACAGAAAATTTAGAATTAAAGAATAGAAGTGCAAGGTACTCAATTCTATTGCGATAACAAGTGGCTATGTGGGTCGGGATCCATAAGAAGGGACTTGCGATGGAAGCGTGTTGTAAGTCTCTTTTAAGTTCATTATAAATGGTTAAAAGTTCTTCTTTATTCTTTAGAAAGAAAAAAAATAACGCTATGTTAATTTGTAAAAGTGGTAGATAGGAGAAGATGGTGATTTAAGAAAATAGAAAACTAAGTTACAAGAAGAAATAAAAAGAGTAAAGAAAAGACAGTCGTGATTGGAGGTGATCTAAACTAAGAATTCAAAAAAAAGAAAGAAAGAAAACTTACTTCTTTAGCCAATAACTTACCATGGATTTTTGGCACGTTTACCTGGATTCGGAGGTGATCAACGTATAACCTTTAAGATTGAACTTAATCCTCCATCCACATTACATCATCAAATACTTCGATGAGCAACCATGAAATGATATGGATCTTAAGGAGGAATCCATTGTTTGAGCTACCGGTGGCACTCGTCAAGGCAAGACAATACCGATGCTATAAGACTTGGATTGTTATCAAAACCAAAAAGATGACAAGTAGAAGAAGAAGAAGAAAAAGAGCATAAACAAGTTACCTTTTGATTACATGGAGAAATGATAAAAGAAAGGAGAAAGGTTATATCGGTGTCACTCTCAACATAAATCTCTCTTATACTTACATGAATCTCAGTCTAATCTATGTTTATAAAGAAATAAAAATTACATTAAAAGAAAAATAAAAACCTAAACTAAAGAATCTATATCTACCTAATCGACCCCTATGGCCTAAGAATTTATAAGTATTTATAGCGAAAGATGAAAGGGAGAGAGCGTTCAAAGATAAGGGAGCAAATGCTCCCCCATATCTCTCCGGATTGCAACGGATGTGGGGCTTTGGTCACGGATCCGTGGCCTGGGTGTGGCTAGGTGGCCACACCCGGGGGGTGCAGCTTCCTGTTTTGTTGTTGGCCCCTTTTATCTAATTGGTTTCACAATTTTGGCTTTGGATTCATAATATCACTATTGATCTTCAGCTAACCGAAATGGACTTATCAAAATCCAAGTTTAACTGATTTTCTTTTCGTGTTATCTCTCTGATTTGCTCTAATTTTTAGCTGAATATTTGCGTTAATCCTTGATTTTGATTTAATCTAAATTTCAGTGAGCGTTTGGGCTCGTTTTCTCTTCCATCTCCTTTAGTAAAGACCTGCACAAATTAAATAATAAAAATTATTATATAGCAAAGTTTATTTAAAATAAAATATGAGAATGTGATAACGAATATGCAATATCAATAACCAATCAGTGATAATCTAATAGGGCATTTAGGAATAAAGATCACTATTTACAGGCTAAGACCGGGAGGCGAAACATAGATAATGTAATATTTAAAAGAGGAATCATAAATCTTAATGATACCATAGTATAATAAATTCACTTATCGTGAGTCTATGAGTCTAGACTAAGGTAAGATTTAGCAATTATCGGGAGAAAGTGTTAAATACTAACGGATCCTTGATCATTAGCAAGAATTAGATAAAGTTTCTAATGCAATTAATTAGAATAAATCTGAAGTAGATATGCCAAAGTTCTAAAACCTTGGAACTTTCTCATGAAAGAAAACACTCTTTACTCAATTTTACTTATTTTCTAAAATTTCAAATAAGATTAGAGATAATTAATAGTGATAGTTAAATACAATTCCGGTGGGTTTGACACTCTACGTCATCACTTTATTACTTGTTACGATTTGGAATACATGCCAATCTACATATCAAGTATTTGGTGTCGCTATTGGGGATTGTTAATTAATTATCATAGATAATTAAATTTGATCTTAATTTTAATTTTTTTTACATAAAGTTACAGCTTGAATTTTGTCTTTTTCAGATCAGGAAGCCAACTGCAAGAAGGTAAACAAAGACAGCGGTCCGCCATCCCAACAGCATATCCGTCGTCCGAGATCGGAGTCTGAAGTCTGAGTTTCAGATTCTTATTCCTAAAGCTGTGTGCTACATTCTAAGATTTCTGACCTGATAGAACTAGACCCAGAGATCAGGAGAACCATCAAATTCTTGCTAAAAAAAGAGAACAAGAAGCGAAGATGGCAAATAACGAAGATCACAAATTAGTGAGAGATTATGTTGTGCAATCTACATCATTAGCAAAATCTTGTATTATCAAGTCAACTATTCAAGCCAACAACTTCGAGTTGAAGACCGGTGTCATACAATTGGCACAATGTGCCAATTCAGAGGAGGACCTGATGAAGATCCGAATGAGTTTATTAAAAATTTATTGAAAATCTGCGACACGCAGAAGCACAATGGGGTCTCTCCTGATACAATAAAATTAATGCTCTTTCCTTTTCTATTAAGTATAAAGCAATATTTTAGTTTTATTCTCTACTGAAGGAAACAATTACAACATGGAACGAGATGGAATTAGCACTTCTAGCTAAGTATCTTCTACCAGCAAAAGTAGCAAAGAGACGGAGCAATATTATAAATTTCTCTCAATTAGATGATGAATCCATACATCATGCATGAGAGAGATACAAAGTTTTACTCAACAAAGCATCAAATCACGGGTTACCCCATGGTTGGAGATCCAGTTCTTCTATAATAGACTCCATCCAAATAAAAAGATGATCATAGATGCTGCAACAGGTGGATCCTTGATGAGTAAGAATTTGGAGAGGGCTCGTGAATTGCTTGATAAGATGTCATCAAATCACCATTAATGGTAATCATCAAGAGGAACATCAAAGAAGATCGCAGGAGTACGCGAGCAAGGCACACTATCAGCAATCCAAGCACAATTGGCAGTGATAACAAAATGGTTGAGTACAGCCAATGTAAGTTCCATCCAAACTAACTCTTCTTGTGATATTTGTAAGGGGGCATGAAAGAAATTCTTGCCAATCTGATAGTTTTGCCTTTGAACAAACTAAGCAAGTGAATTATATCAATAATTATCAAAAGCAGAACAACTCCTACTCTAACACATATAATCCAGAATAGAGGAACCACCCAAATCTTCAATGGGGGAACATCACAAGGCCAAGTTTTCAGCCGCAACAGCAGCAGCAACAACAACAACGCCAACAACAAGGAGAAATGAAATAAGGATGGGAAGAAGCAATAGCTCAACTGACTAACAGTCAGAAGAGCACCACAGCTTTCATACATGCTCTTGAAGTTTTGATAGGCCAGATGGCTGCTACATTAACTAACAGGCCACAAAGATCGTTGCCAGCAATCCCAAAAAGAATCCAAGCGAGCAAGCAAATACAATCACATTGAGGAGCAACAGGCAATTAGAGTAGCAACAGTTACAGAGTTACAGAACATTAATGCAGAAAGCCTAGACATAGCTACTGATGGAAACAAAGAAGAATCCAAAATTTTTGAGGACATTTCATTGCCAATAGACAACGGATCCGCCGTCAGAACGACTAATCCACCATCCAAAAGATGAAGCAGCCCAGAACAATAACCTATGAAGAAACCACCAATGAAGCCATATGTTTTACCTATTTCATTCCCATAGAGACTCAAGAAGCAAAACACAAATAAGCAATTCTCTTAATTTATCGATATATTTAAAAAGTTGCACATTAACATACCTTCTGCAGATGCCTTAGCACAGATGCCGAAGTATGCAAAGTTCATTAAAGATATTCTAAGAAATAAGAAGAAGCTAGAGGACCATGAGACGATGATGCTAAATAAGGAGTGCAGCACAATTCTGTTGAACAAGCTACCTCCTACTCTGAAAGATCCACGGAGTTATTTTATACCTTGCAAAATAAAAATCGTTAATTTGAAAAAGCTTTATGTGATCTTGGAATCTTGGAGTAAGTATTAACGTCATCCATTTTTTATATTTAGAAAACTTGGAACAGAGGAAGCGGCATCAACGACTGTGTCACTCCAATTAGCGGACAGATCCATCAAATACCCAAGCGGTATGATGAGGACGTACTAGTAAAAGTAGACAAGCTATACTTACCAGCAGATTTCATCATCCTCGACATGAAGAAGACAGAAAAGTACCCATTATCTTAGGTAGACTTTTATTAGCAACTGAAAATACATTGATTGACGTCCGACAGGGCAAACTTACTCTTCGTGTGCAGGATGATGAAGTTACTTTTTACATCTTTAAAGCATTGAAATATCCTATGGAAAATGAAGAGTGTTTCTATATTGATGCAATAGAAAAGCTAACAAGAGAGCTATTTCAAGAGGGACATCCTGCATTACCATTGGAGGCATGCATCACCTACTTTAACACAAGCACAATAGAAGATCATACAAAGAGAGAGTATGCATAATACTTGAAGGCCACAACAGGGTTACTGAAAGAAGAAAAGTTCATGGAGCTTCAGCATTTATCATCTACACTATTATCTTATGTACAATCTTCTCCTAAGCTTGAGCTTAAAGAGCTGCCATCTCATTGCGGTAGGCATATTTGGGAGAAAATTCTACATTGCTGCTCATTATTTCTTCTTTGATAGGAACTGAGGAAGAGAGAGTGCTAAGTGTACTGGGAGACCACAAAAGGTGCTAGAATGGATGATCACAGACATCAAAGGAATAAGCCCCTCAATCTGCATGCATAAAATATTAATGAAGGAGAGCTACAAACTCACAGTTCAACCACAACGCCATTTAAATCTAGTGCTGTAGGAAGTGATAAGGAAAGAAGTTCTCAAGCTACTTGACGCATGTATAATCTAATATTGCATGGGCTAGTCCAATTCACGTAGTTCCCAAGAAAGGAGGAATAAATGTGGTAAAGAATGATAATAATGAATTGATTTCCACTAGAACAATCAGAAGATGGAGAGTTTGCATGGATTATCAAAAATTGAATCAAGCCACTAGGAAAGAATATTTTCCCTTACCTTTCATAGATCAAATGCTAGAGAGACTTGCGGGACATGCATTTTGTTGTTTCTTAAATGGATATTCGGGGTACAGTCAAATTGCTATAGCCCTGGAAGACCAAGAGAAGACCACTTTTACATACCTTTATGGAACCTTTGCATATAGGAGAATACCCTTTGGTTTATGCAATGCACCAACCACTTTTCAAAGATGTATGCTTGCAATATTTGATGATATGGTTGAGAAATTTATTTAAGTCTTTATAGGTGATTTTTCTGTTTTTGATTCATCTTTCGATATATGTTTAGCTAACTTGAAACTTGTCTTATGATGTTGCGAGGAAACACATCTGGAACTCAATTGGGAGAAGTGTCATTTCATGATCAGAGAAGGGATCGTACTCGGGTATAGAACTTCAAAAAAAAGGGAAAGAGGTGGACAAAGTGAAACTTGAGGTTATAGAGAAATCGCCACCTCCAAAAAATATAAAAGCGATTCGTAGTTTCCTTGGTCATGCAGGCTTCTACCGCCAGTTTATAAGCGACTTTTCAAAAATTGCTAAACCTTTACGTAATTTATTGATGAAGGATGTACTATTTTACTTTTCGAATGATTGTTTGCAGGCATTCAAGACATTGAAAGAGAAACTTACGACTGCACCAATCATCATTGCATCAAATTATAGTTTGCCTTTTTAAATCATGTGTGATGCAAGTGACTTTGCCATAGGAGCTGTATTCTAGTAAAGAAGAGGCAAAGATTTTCAAGTGATCTATTATGCAAGCCGTATACTGAAAGATGTCTAGCAGAATTACACCACAATAGAAAAGAAGCCACTTGCAATAGCCTTTTCCTTTCATAAATTTTGTTCTTATTTAATTGGGGCAAAAGTAATTGTGTATACGGATCATTCAGCTCTCAAGTACCTATGGAAAAGAGTAACGCCAAGCCAAGATTGATAACGTGGATATTACTACTCCAAGGGTTTGATTTGGAGATAAGAGACAAAAAGGGTGTAGAGAATCTCGTCGCCGACCATCTATTAAGGATTGAAAACAATAGGGAAGAATAAACAATGAAAAAACCAATAGACGACTCTTTTTTGGATTAGTCTGTATATGCCATAGAAATGGCAACTATTGAATGATCAGATCAGAGATAGTCTAGCTAATAATTATAACTTAAAGCGCTTCTTAGGAGACAACACAAGCCTTTTTTAACCTAGTTTAATTTTTAGTTCTTTTTAAATATTTTTATATACTACCCAACTTATACTGACTGCTATTTTTCAAATAAAGAGATAAAAAAGGAGCCAAAAAATGATTCAAGAGATAAAGCCCGAAGCAGAAAACTGCTAAGCAGAAAAGAATGACGTTTTTACCGTCCACATGACTAATCCATCATCAAACAACAACAAGAGAAAATCTGAATTTTTCACACGTGAGTATATTAATTTCACCGTTTTTAGAGATATTTACTTTTGAGTATTTATTTTCACATGGCTAATTAAGAAATTGATGATTAAAAAGAGACTTCTGCTTCATGGGTATATTTTCAAAATTTCTGGGGAATTAATTTTCTGAATATTTTGTAAGCATGAGAACATGCTTCAGTTTAGGTACGGGAAAAATCAAATAAAAATTTCTTTCTTTCAAATTTTTTCAAATTTTTTCAAAATTTCAAAGAAATTGATTTCAAAATTTAAGTTTTGCACTAACTTTTAGAGTAGAACTTGAAGTTTCCTTTTTTCCTCTTCCAAAAAATTTACCTCTTTTCAAAATTTGACTGATTTGAATTTGAATTTGGATTGATGAATTGATTTTGAATTTGGACGGAAATAAGATTCTTTTTGTTAGAAAAAAGTTTATAAAAGCTAACATTTTCCTTCTTCTTTTTCACAACACCCTGAGATCAAATTCTGAAGACCATAAAGCCCAACAGAACTAGGGAAGAGAAAAAAGAATACATAGCCAAACTTTCAGCATGAGAAGCTAGTTTTACTGTGAAACCGCTATCTAGATGGCTGATCCGCCATCAACCTGCAGAGATAGAGGACCATCTTCCATAATCTTGTGAGTTACACCAATAGTTTCAATTTTATTTCTGCTTCTAAAATCTTGACGAGATTTGCTGCTGAAAAGAATTTTTTTACAGTCTTTCAAGCTTTTAGTACATATTTCTTAGAAAAAATCATGAAAAGGAATTGGGGGTATTTGATTCATGAGTGTAGTTTTGAACACTACATCCTTAGTTTAGTGATGAAATTTTACAATAGTTTCACCAACCGTGATATAGATAATCATGCTTATAGGATTCACATCAATTGGAGAGGAGAGAGGAAGTTTTTAGATTTACAATTGTTATCGGACTTGATCAGAATCCCTCTTACTCTTGGCCTAAATGAGATTCCTATGAAGGCAGAAGAATACATTAGTTTGATGGGTGAAAATTATAGATGGCTACACATAGGAGATAGCTGCAAAAACTCTTTATCGTAACATTCATGTTGTATATAGATGGTTGAGTACAATGAATTTGATAGTACACACATGATCACATTTTATAATCAAGTGCTTCACATTGTACATGTTACGATGACAAAGAATCAACAATGTGTTTCCAATTTTTTTTTAACTATACGCAATATTAATGATACACAATCAAAGAAGCATAAGTCACTTTTCCATTGCCTATTCTTATTACCCAAATTTGTAAAAGTTGGATGATTGAGGATAGATACAATGAGATACATAGAGATAGAATTATGATTACAAGTAAAAGTAAGACAGCACCATATTTTGCATCTCCACAAATTGATTGGACTGAAGAAACAGCCCATCCTAATATTCATGTAATTCCATTGGAGTCTTTCAAAGAAGATGATGAGGATGATCAATTCTTTGAGCAAGAGCCACATCATGATAATAGGGAATTCATTGTAAAATTTGGGAAGGATTAAAAAAACTTATAAATTAGTTAAGAGGCTACACAAAAAGAAAAAAATGTTCTCCATACATGAAGAGATCTAAATTGGAGGGTGCTAGTTCAAACAAAAGAGTAAGGAGATCATGATTGTATCTAATTTTAAGATTTTTTTTATTATTTTATTTTTCTTTCTTATTTAAAAAAATATTTTGCAACAAGTTTAACTTGGTTTTTGGGATAAGAATTGAATGTAGTTTGAAATCTTGATAGAATGATCAATTTGATAGAATATTTCATTCTTGATTTAGAGATGAAAATTTTTAAAATAAACACCATCTTGATTTTCTTTACATGATTTTGCATTTATTACTACACGGACATTAAAGTTTCATGCTTGGAATGATGAGAAAATTTTGGCCTTATTTAAATATGGTATAAATTTGAACATAAAAAAAAAAGATGAAAAACCAATACATTGAGTAGTTAGGTACTAGGGTCTAAAGAAGCCTTGGTATTTACACGAAAGAGAATTAGGTGAAAAAAATATATATATAAAAAATTTATGTATAAACAAGCCAATAATCAATTACTTAGATATCTTGTCTCAAGAGGCCTTGATAACTACATGATAGAGAATTGGATGAATTATATGTATAAAATAAAAAGAAGTGCTTAAAAAGTAACGAAGTGGTAATACTATTAACTTCTATATGTGTGTGTGTGTGTATGTGTAAAGAGAAAAAATATTATATGTATATAGAAATATGTTTAGGTGTGGAAAAATTTGAATCAAAAATTCTCAAGCTAAAGACTACTTGCACTTGCACCGAAAAAATGCATATGATTTGACAACTTAAAAAGGATGGTGTGAAAATATTGAATTTAAAGAAAATGAGATTTCTTGATATGATATTGAACTTGATTGAAATTATACTTATTTGAAAACTTATAAACATAATTGCTAGTGAACACTTGTGGGAAAAAAATTCTTTTATTTTTTCATTCTTTATTTTCAGTTATAATTATTTTCGGTTATCATTTTCCTAAATCTTTTCTTATTTTTTATTTTTTACCGAATTTTGTGGGTGTAATTCACTGAAAACCCTCACGAGACAACATTTGTCCACTAAGATAACGTAGTGGTTTAATGGCTTATTACACGTGCTAAGTGCAACCGTGATTCCTGCGAAAGTGAGTTAAAATTTTTTTTTTAGTATTTTTATTCTTCTTTTTAGCTTAGAGTTTGCTCGAGGACTAGAAAAATCTAAGTATGGGAGTCTGATGAATGACATTTTGTATACATATTTTATATCTATTATATATATTTTTTCAGTTTGATACTGCATAAGTAATTTGTTTTGTTAACTTTTGCAAATTATTAGTCAAAAAGTAATTTTAGAGAAAAGATCAAAAAAATGTTGAAAAATAAGAGTTACAGAGGCAGAATTTCTGGATGATCTAAATGGATACAGACAACATTGAAGAACCAGTGCATGAATTGAAAAAGATCAGAGAAATTTCAGAGGATAATTCAAAAGAAAGATGACAAATATGTCATCCAACAGCGAATCCGCCGTTAACTAGTTAGTCAAAGGAGGTTAAGCACTTGCGCCAGTTGTTCTCTGAGACAAAATAGGTCATGTATTATAGTCAATATTGAAATCATTGTATTATATAGTGAATCCACTGTCGACGTTAGTCAGTTGATGATGTAATTTTTCAGAATTTGTCTAGAACTTTTTTTTTAATTTTTAGAATCCTTATTCATTTGTTTATAATTTCTGATGCCTATATAAAAACTTGCATATTCTTGTATTAAAAAAGGGAATTTTGGAGATCTAAACTTGGAGAGTACTTTTTAATAAAGCTTTCAATTTTTTGCAACTTGCTGATTCTTGAAGAGGAAAATTAGAGGAAGAAGAACGAGGTTCGATTGGAATTTTCCTTTTCTTTTCTTTATTTAATTGTTATTCAATGCTTTTACTCATTAGAAACATATTTTTTTACCTTTTTATTATGAACTAATTTTTCTATCTGGGACTTAAGTATAGGCTATCTACTGAAGATTATTCATGAATTAATTAGTTATTATTTGTTCTTATTTAATGAATTGCTTCATTTCTATTCTATGTTTGATTGTTAATAATTGGTGACCATAATTATTTAGATGATTAAATTAGAGACTGGAAGGCGATAATCTAATAGAGCATCTAGAGATAGAGATCACTATTTACAAGCTAAGGCCGAGAAGCGAAGCATAGATAGTGTAATCTTTAAAAGAGAAATCATAGATCTTAATGATACCCTAGTATTAGTAAATCCACTAGATCGAGAGATTGTGAGTTCTAAACTAAGGTAGGATTTTGCAATTATCATGAGAGATTGTTAAATACTAAATGATCCTTAATTATTATCAAGAATTAGATAAAATTTCTAATAAGTTAATTAGAATAAATCTGAAGTAGGTATGCCAAAGTCCTAGAGCCCTGAAACTTTCTCATAAAAGAAAAACACTCTTTTAATTTCACTTATTTTCTAAATTTTCAAATAAGATTTAAAATAATTAAAGTCGTAGTTAAATACAATCCTTGTATGTTCAACACTCTACATCATTACTTTATTACTTTTTATGATTTGATATACTTTACAATTCGCACATCAGCAATCTAATATTAAATCTTCAAAGAACTAGCATGAAATAAAAGAGTATTGTAAGTTAGCTTGTTAGCAAGTTAGAAGTTAGAACCCATCATCATGAGCCATAAATGGCTCTTTCAAGAACAAGACATATTTGATGCTTTTACATTCTTGTGGATTATAAAAAAAATCAAGAGTTAGTAGTTTAGTTAGTAAGTCGTTAGTTAGCCATAAAAAAAAAAGATAGTTACGCATAATAACAAAGCAAATAAAGAAATAAATGAAAAAAAATAGATGAGATCAAGAAACTATGAAGATAAAGGAGGAGCTTTGTTTACATTATCATATTCTACTACAAATCTCTCTCTTTTTCTCATGAATCTCTCTTTAAATCTAATCTTAGATCTATAAAGAAAGGAAAAATATATGAAAAGAAAATAAAAGAAAAAAAAAGAAAAGAGAATAAAACCTATCTTAAATCCTAAAGAGAAACCCTAACTTTTGCTCTCTGGTCGCTATTCTCTCAGTCCCTTGGTGTTGCACTTATAGGCATCACTGACTTGAGCACCAAGAAATGAAGCCATACGTCAAAAATCATGTCCATCAGCCCTGATCTTGCCGCGGATCCGTGGCTTTTACCACGTTTTTGAGGCAATATCAGGGGCCATTGGCCTGATATTTTGGCCATGTGCCTTTGTCGATGACAGAACCTTCTAGATTTATTTATTTTCTATCATTTCTCTTCGTAGCTCCTATAGCTTGGCTTTCAATTTGGGCTTCAAATGAGAGTCTATTTTTGGTCTTCTAGAAATAACTTGGGCTCAAAGAAATCTATGAAAAATTCCCAAAATTAGATATTTTCAGCCCACATTCTCCAATTTTTCTATATGTCAGTGTAATAACCACACATGAGACAAAAACAAATTAATAGCAAAGTTTTAATCTAAAATAGATGGGGAAGTGTGGTATAAAATATGCATAATTGATGACTAATCACCTGATGCACTCCAGATAGAATACCTCACTGAAGAGAACCTAGAGCTCTCTGGGTCATTCTTAAGGAGCATTTTGAACACCAGATGATGATCTACTTGCCTAAAGCAAGGCATGATTGGCAAAACCTTCGTTTTCAGGACTTTAAATTCGTGAGTGAGTATACTTCTCAAGTTTGTAGGATACGATCTTTCCTTAAGTTCTGTAAGAAAGATTTGTCTAAAATTGATCTTCTCGAGAAGACTCTCTCAATCTTCCATGCCTCCAATATGGTCCTGCAGCAACAATATAAGGAGTGAAAGTTCAACAAGTTCTCAGAACTAATTACTACCATGTTGTTCACTGAAAAGAACAATAGTTTCTTGATAAAGAATCATCAATCTCGTCCAATTGGTTCACAAGCACTCCCTTTGCCTGAAGCAAATACTAGTGCTTCCTACGATTCCAACTACAAAAACCAATTAAGGGATGTGGCAAGGGTGAAAAGTCTAAACTCGAGAAAAAGGGTAAACAGGATCAGGGTTCACCAAAGGGTGGAAGTCACGACTCAAACAGTGCCTTTTTGGGCCAAAAGGCCCCAAACTTCAAGAATAAGAGCAAGGTCCATCCTTCTCAAGCCTCAACCAAGCAGAATCTAAGCTATTGTTATGGTGATACTGATCATTGGTCACGCACCTGTCATGCACCTGCCAATATTGTTGAGGAGTACCATTTTCGTATGCAGCCGATGGAGACCAATTCATCCAAAATGATGATCTTAAAGATGCCATTTTGGGTATATCTAATTTTTAGGAAATAAATGCTAAGGATGATTAGATTTAGATGTGAAAATGTCCTGTTTGACTGAAAGTTTTTGATTTTAGACAAATTCATTATTTAATTTTTCGGATTATTTATCGGTGTTTGTTTTAGTATATTGAATTTTTTATTATTTTTGAATATTAATTAATTGAATAAAGTTTTTTATCCATGTGATAGATTCAAATAATTTATAATTAGGTAAATAAGCGATGAAGTTAGTTGTCTGGTTGATAGTACTAATTCACACACCATTCTCCATGAGCAGAGATATTTTTCTAACTTATACCTAATTGTATCCCTCTGAAAACTATATCATGCCCATCGAATCTGATTGAGGATCATGAAATGGCCCGTCTCTGGTTGTCAAATGATACTGAATGTACCAATAAAGTGTAATACCCTGATCCGGAGGGTATGAAGACGCTACTGCAATATATATATGTCAGAAATACCCTCACATATATACGCTAAGCATCAGTACATACAGGAATTAGAGTACAAAAGTACGTAGTGTATTATATATTCTAACTTAAGAGTACAATTACAAAGTTATCACCAGATGTGACATAATATCAAAAGCATATTATATCACCTAGAGGAGGAAAAGTATGATATACACATATGAACAGTACAACATATGCTCACGAGCTATAGGAGAATCCCATGAATCGATTAAGAAGAATAGGACACAAGGAGATACAGCTAGTCAGCCTGCTCCACAAGGTAGACTTGATCATCGGCAAAGGGGCATGCACTTCAGTTTAAGCTCCAGGATCTAGACATGTAGATCCAGGAGAGTCATAAGCTACCCACGAGCGATAAAATGAGTACTATGTGGCATGTATAGATAAGCACACTGTATTAATAAATTCGAATCGAAAAGTATGTATCAAAAATTGTGTCCTGAGCACATACACACACAAGCAGACATGAGGCATTAAGTAAAGTAAGTGTGGCAAAACCAGTTGTATAAGTTCATATTATAAATTAATGAGATTAGTATGTTAAAAGAATAATCCAAACAAAGAAACTCTCATGTATATACCTTTTATCTAATGTCACCATAGCCTGAATTCATACAGCTTGAGTTGCCCCCTAGACTAAGAAAACAACATAAAACTGATAAAAATCAATAAAACACGAACAATCAATGTATTGCTAATCCTGTCATCTTATTATTATTACTCGTCTGATTCATATAGCTGGGTATGTGTTTGGCATATGTTCCAACCCACATACATTCATATATGAGTAAGTTAAGGTTGGTTATTAAAAACTGATGAGGAAGCCAACGAATTATTTTTGTAATCTCGTAAATACCTGGGACATGGCGCAGGATGTTTTGTCACTGGTGTACGGAACCAGTCGCTAGGCGCAGGAGGGGGTCTTATTATATGCCCATTCAGGAAGGAGAAGTAATCAGGGTGCCAGCACACCCCGAGGAACACCTGGAGGTCCACAGGTAGAACCGAAGTTTTATTTGCATAATATACCTAATACTATTGTAAACAAAATCATCAATTGAAGTCCATCTGTTTCCCCTGACCTCATGTAAGTTGTCCTTTTTATTACATATTATTATAATTATTAGTATACAAGAATAAGCAGGAGCATGGTATATGGGTAATAGGAGTACAAGAGTAATAGAGGTATAACATGATATTAATTATTACATTCTCATAATGTGATAATCATGAGTGAAGTGATAACCTAGCAGGTGTCAGGTGATAACATGCTGTGTCAGGTGTCAAGTGATAGCATATCAAGTGGATAGCATAGCAAATATTAACTATCATATAACACAATACGGGAAAACAATACCGATATAGGAGATCAGTATGAATATTGAAAAACAATGCAGTTTTTGAAAACAGTATAACTGAAGTTTCAAACTCTTCACAGCCACCAAGAAAAGAATAATAGTTGAATTATTTAATTATCCACGCGGGGTTGGTAAGCTAGAACAAAACCAGTCCATGTCGGTATCACAGAGGGTACATGACAGAGCTTGGCTCTTGACGGAGTTAGCATGCAACTCTAAACACTAAAGCGCTCGGCGAGACCAACGCTCATGATGAAGTGACGTATGAATGTCCATAACTAACACTCACGGTGAAGCCATACTCACGGCGAAACTAAACGCACATGGTGAAGCAGTGTATGACACTACTAAAATGTGGCAAAGCCATGCTCGGGGCAAAGCTAAATGAACACGGCGAAGCAGCGTATGAACGCTGGGCCATACACGCTGGGCTATGCTCGAATGAGTTAGCTATAAATTGCTGAGCACTAAGCTTGCTTGCTGGTAAGCTAGTAGAAACCTAGGGGTTAAGTCTGAAGACTGAGTTCGAGGCTGGAGTCAAGATATTAAGCAGTGATAGATGCTAATGCATATGTGGCGGAGCCAGTCACATGTGACGAAGTAGTGTATAAACACTCTGCCAACATAGTTACGCTCGGGCGAGTTTCACTGTAAAATGCTGAGCATTAAGCTCGCCTACCCGGCGGAGCATGTGAAATCCAGAGGGTTTAAATATGAAGATTGAATAAAGCTCAAGGGCTGAGTCCGAAGGCTGGAGAAAAGCCCGAAGGCTGCGCCCGAAGGCAAGATGACCACGAAGGGTCAGTCAAACACAGTAATAGAGAAGTATTATAAATAGTATACATGTACAAGTATTAAAGTACGCTATTACAAGCATTCATCATACTGAAACAAGTACATCACACTAGTAGAAATATATCCATCCAGAGAATATAATATACAATCCTAGAAATATAAATACACCCGTTGAAGCAGGTAACACATAAGCGAGAATCACTCGCCTAAAATCTCGAAATACGCCGCGAAGTCCTATAACTTTGAAATACCATGCACAGGCATGAGCATACCATAGTAAGAGAGAAGAGAGGAGCGGGAAGAGAAAATAAAACATAAGATAGCAAGGTAATAAAAGAGAGAAAGGGGGAGCCTGCTCACGATCAGGGAAGCCGAGGCGCCACAGCCAGGCCGTGGGCCCAGGCGGTGTCGGTCGGCCACTGGCAGAGCCGGCCAGCCGCTGGTGGCTGATTATGATTTATATTTACATATTTTTCATTACATTTTCACATTTATCTTAATAAATTTTTGTTTACTAATGGGTTCTTCTCCTTGTTTATAGGTCTATGGCATGAAGGAAAGAAGAGACCCAAAACTATAATATATTTGAGGATTTTTAAAAGCCAAGAAGAAGCCCACATTTGAAGTCCAGGTCTGCAAATATGAAAGCAAAACTTAATGCATTTAATGCACCTACATGCCCCTCTCCATGGCAGCAGTTTGCACACAATGGCGCTGGCAGACTGGTGCCAAAATGGCCGCAAAAACGTGGTCCAGGCCGTGTTTCTATGGCCATACTGGCGCCACAGAGCTAGTGCCAGAGGTCATCATTCCCAGTGCCTCCTCCTTACCTCCCCTGCCTATAAATACTTCCCAGGATTTCCAGAGAGGGATATATGTAGAAATAGGAGAGTTCATGTTAGTTTATTGTTATATTTTCATTTGTTTTCTTATATTCTCTCCTTGTTCCTTGTTCTAGTTTAGCCATTAGAGAGAGAGAGGGAGAGACAGATAGGAGAGAGTGGAGCTTGCATCGTGAAGGTGAAAATCAAATACAAGTGAAGTTCTTTTACCACATTGTTCTTTGTGTATTTTCCTTACTTTTACTTGCACTAGCTTAGTATGTTTACTCCTCTTCATCTTCTCTTTTGTTTTCATTTATCATGTCTAACTAACTTCTGTATAGCATTGCTAACTAACTACTAACCCACTAATCTCTAGTAACTTACTTGAACAACCCAAATCAATCAATAAGTGTCAAACTAGCCTTGTACAAACAAGAGCTATGATATCTTACGATGAAGATTTTAACTCTAATTTACTAACAAGTAGACTCACTTTCTTATTTCATGCTTGACTCATAAGTTCTTGATGATTTATAGAAGTTGTTAACTTTACTTATTTTTGTAAGTTGTAGAACTCCAATGCATCCTTGCCGATACCTATAGTGCACTTGTTTCTTCCTCCATTCTCTCCTTCAAATGGATTTTAATAGAGGAGTGTTCAAGTTTTGCAGTATGAAGCAAGGTGATGGGAGGAACTTTCATTCGATCTACCACATGAAAAGTTCTTGTACACAAAGTTTGTGATTGCCTATGATCCATTGTGAGGCTATGTCTTTAAGAAGCTCGACGTTAGTGGGAGCAATTAGAAGAAGGTTAGCCATGCATCTTTTCCATCTCTAAAAAATACAAAACACTTTCTAACTCCAAAATATTTCAAATCATTTTTACAATCTTTCTTGTTTTTTTTTTTTTCAATTCATTCGTTAAACAAAGGAAACCTTCAAACGAATAGAAGAACCGTATATCACGCTTATGTCACCTCCCCTCCTTGTGGATATGACCCATAAAGCCACATCGCTATTATAGTAGAATCACTAAAGCTACCACATCGACCATCTCTCTTTTACTTATTCTTGTGCATGCTTTTAAACGATCAAATTTTGGCACCATTGCCGGGAACGGTTTTTCTTTTTCTTACTAAAGAATTTTCTTTGTTTTTGTATAGGAGGAGTCAAAGGACTAATTAATTTAGTAGACCTACACTTTGCATGGAAAAAAAATACTTTTGCCTTTAGAAAAGCTACACATGCGTGACTTTTCTAATTGAAGTACTCAAAGAAATTTTCTGCAGGGTTGTGAAAAATTGTGCAAAAAAATTGCTTTCTGCATTTAATAGTTTCTTATATGACCTACCCATGCACTGTTAATAACTCAACATAAATTCATTTGTTGCTAAATTGAAAACTGGATTAGAATTTTGCATTTAGAACACGTGTCTATTTCAATTCATTTTAATTTTTGTTGAAGAGTGCTAGAGAAAGGTTGTAATACCCCGTTCCCGGAATACGTACTTAATTGCGTATTCAGTTTTTCGATCGTATTTTTTCGATTTACTTCCCGTATTTGACCAATTTCAATTTCAAATATCATTTTCTAATATATTAGATTTTATGTGAATTTCTGGAATTTTCTAGAATTAAAATGAATTTCTTCAAAACCGGTGTCGACCAGTGCCGCTGATCGATTCCTGAATTTCTATCTTACAAACTGCTTAGAATTTCTAGAAGATTCTTTAGACATTTCTTCTTAGAATTATATTTCTTACTTAAATACTTTTTCTGAAGATTTTACGAATTTATGGATATCCCACGGAGTCGGCAGAAGACTGATTCCAGTATTTTTATTTCACAATCAGTTAGGAATTTCAAGATGGCCCTTTAGGCATTATTCCTTAGAATCATATTTTCTACCTACATTCTTTTTCTGAGAATTTTATGATTTTATGAAAATTCTTTCGGAGTCGGTAGGTAACTGATTCCGGGATTTTTAGATTTAAAACTATAAAGTATTTCTTAAAACGGATTTCACTATGTTTCTTAATATAATATTCTTGATTTTTGATATTTATTCGGATCGTTCCGAGATACTTGAATCTCGGACGATTTCGGTATTTTCCGAAATATTTTCCTGCATGCTCGACTTTAACTCGGGAATCTGTGTTTCTGATATTTTCATTTTTGGAGACCAAGAAAATATCTTCATTTATCCAATTCTTTTCCATTTTCCTTTTCTCTATTTTCCTTTCCTTCCTTGCTAAGTTAAAGGATTTTCCATTTTCCACAATTCTACAAAATCCCAATTTTCCAACAAATATCTCAAACTCCACACCCTTCCCCATTAATGCAACCCTCTCTCTCTTCCCCATGGCCGGCCAAGTGGCCAAGGAGAGACACCCATCCCATCCCCTATTTTGCAATTAAACCCCTCCCTTCTACATAATTACATCTCCTTTACAAAAATCAAAACCTATATAAATCCTTTCCTTTACAATTCTTTTTCCCTTTTCTTCACTTCAACAAAATTCTCACCTTCACAAATCCTTCTCCATCTCCATCTCAAACCCTAATTCCAAAGAACACCTCAAGGCCTTCACCTTCTTCTCAAGCTACCACAACCCTTGGATTTGGATCGCATCTCACTTCGTCGGAAGCATCGCCAAGGACCTAGTTGGTGATAGCCGTCGACAACGATTATTCGGAACTCGTAGAACCTTCACATAACCATTCGAAGTGAGTATCTTTACTCACCAAGACTAGGCAACTTCCTTGTATATTTGTGTTGACAATTTCATGTACATATGTTCTATAAAAATCATGTTTTTAGCCCATCAAACAATCACCATAAAATCTGTTCTGTATCCTGTTTTCCCAGGATTAGTCGACTTAACCTAGAACCTAGTCGACTAACCCACTTTAGTTGAAACGTAGCTTTTCTGATTTTCACAGTTTTAGTCGACTAAGCAATTTTACCAGTCGACTAGACCCCCCTAGTCGACTACATTTTGACCCCTAGTCGACTAATTTTCCTTGAACCAAAAAACACCAACTCTCGGCCCTAGTCGACTTATCCTAATTTTATAGTCGACTTGGAACCCCTAGTCGACTACACCCTTGACCCTAGTCGACTCCTGAAACCAACTCAACTCTCTGTATCTCAAACTTAGTCGACTTAAGTATCTGTTAGTCGACTTGTAGTTCCCTGTTAGTCGACTACCCATTTTACCTAGTCGACTAACTCTTCCTGAAACAGAAACCCAAACTCTCTGGAACACAGTATTAGTCGACCACCCTACTTTCCTAGTCGACTAACCCTTCTATTAGTCGACTACTATTCTAACCTAGTCGACTAACTTATGGCTGTCTGGTATTGTGATTTCCTTCTTGACTATGTATCTTACCCTTGATACATGTGTGGTGTATTATTCCTGTTCATGCTTCATAACTAGTATTTCTTGACTTGTTCATTAACACTATCGACCGCTTGTCAATTCTTTAGACTTGTTAGTTTTATGTTTCCTTTTAACACATGTATATCACCTGATTTGCTAGACCCTTTTGTCAGGCCATGACTTACCCTGACTATTATCAATTCTTTGATATGTTTGGTTGCTTGTTAGATATACATCACCACTTATCATGCTATCTCTTGACACCAAGCATGATACACCGATTCTTATAATTATCACGATAAAGGGAATGTAGTACCTGATTACTGTTATGTACTGATCACTGTTATGTATTACTGTTATGATATTGCTCATTCCCTTAATCTGATAATTATGTTAATAAATCATAAAAAGGACAACTTGTATGGGGTATGGGAGGAAGTGATGGATGCCGGAATGATACCTTGCTTATAGTGATGGATATGATATATATATATATGGCGGACGACTATAGTGGGACTTAGGGCCCACATGAGTACATATAGGGGGACTTTGGGCCTCCAAACCGGTCCCAGGTGGTGGGAACCGTTGGACCAACAAACTGGTCCCCGGTGTATGTGAACCACTATAAGAAGCTCTGTCAGTTCTCCATCTGCTTCCGTTAACAACCCTCGACTCGCTTATATATGGATGTATGTGTGTTGGGGTGCACACCTGGACACATGCCGAGATATATGAGTCAGACGAGTAATAATAACAATAGATGTCAGTTATGTTTCCTGTTATAGTTTCTGTTATGTGTACCTGCGATGATTCCTGTTATATTTTACTGTTATGACTCCCGTTACACGTGTTATGGACCCCTGATCATTATTGTTCTGTATTCCTGTTACTATCATACGAATTGCAACTCTGATTATATACGCTTGGATATTCGGTGGCATGAGACAAAAGGTATATATATGAGGGTTTCCTTATTTGGATTATTCCTTCGATGTACTAGTCTCATGGGACCGTGACCTAAGCGTATACAATCACTTTTGCACACAACCAGTTTTACTTGGATTTCCTGTACCATGATGATTATACCATACGTGTCTTCATATACTACACTTGTGTTCTAACCCTTATTCATGTCTCTTAGCCACTTGGCTATAGTTGTTTACTATTATATGTCTTGACCCTTTGGATTTGCATATTCAGATTTCGAAGCTTGGATCGTAGTGGAGCCATCCACTGTAGATTGAGCTTCCGCTAGTGAGCAGGCAGGCTAGCTCTTCTTCCTTCGTGCCGGCTCCTCTTTTGACTCACGGGATCTCCATCCTACTCGTGAGCTTTTGTGTATATCTTGTGTATTTCTCTTTTGGACTTGGTTATGATGTAATACACATGTAATGTGTAATACTTTATAATATCCTGTGATAACTTTGTATGTGTATTTCTTGTGTTGGCATATGTATGAATACCACGCTTCGTGTGTACTCTGATTTCTTGTTGTACTTTTATGCTTAGCGTATATGTGTGGGGGCAAAACTGACCCATGTATATACGTTGCAGTGACGTCCCCGTATCCATGAAATCGGGGCGTTACAAAGGTACGTGTGCATTTCATATAGAATAGGTTAACATTTTGGAGTAATTTATTGCTTTGAGTATTATCTTGTTGTGAATATATTGTACACTTGCACAAATTGACATTAAATCCCAATAAGAAAGATAAGGTGGGAAAGTCATTACCCTTCCTTAACCTAAAAACCATCTCGCTTATAATCCCAAGCCTAACTAAAATTTTACACATGTTGGCCCTAGGGACATCTTGGACTCATTAAGAGATTAACCACATGTAGAATTTGTAAGGAATCATTCTCCTGCAAAATTGGTAACTAAGAAAAGAGGATCAAGAGGTTAAGCCTCGAAGACTCTGTGGTTTGGCGTAATTAAGGCCCGAGGCTCACACCCTGATACCTCCCACCGAGTTTTGCCTCTACTTGGCCAATTAGCTGGTAGGCTGATTCCTGCAACAACCTCCCTCAGGGAATCGACCAGTTAGGAGTCATCTAGGTCCAGGTACCTTAGATTAGGCTTGGTGGTTGTTTTCCCTTATTTTGTTTGTTTTTTATTCTTTTTAATTGTTTTATTGACTGAACATTATTTGTTGTGTGCTGTACGCAAGAGTGGTTGAGAGATCCGTCCATATCTAGACTCATTAGAAACACATCTCTGCCACTACCTCAGGACCCAGTAATGGCCTCATTATAGAATAGATTTTGCCCCATTCGGACATCACTGCCTTCCTGCATAAAACTCCCAGAAGCAAATGGAAATAATTTTAAGTTAAAACCATAGTTGATAAACACTCTTTCTAAATTCCATGGTATGAATCTGAGGATGCATACTTCTTCAATAGGAAGTTTGAAGAAGTATGCCTAATGATGCGTATTCCTCATCTAAGAGACGACACCGTCAGGCTATGTTTCATTCCTTTTTCCCTAAAAGATCTAGCAAAGAAATGGCTGTACAATTTAGCTGTAGATTCGGTCACCACATGGGAGGATTTCGTTAAGGTCTTCTTAAAGAAATTCTACCCAATTCACAAAACTGCACTGATAAGAAAGAACCTCATGTAATTCAAATAAGTACCCAACGAGCCTTTTTGGAGATACTTTGAATGATTCAAAGATCTCCAAGCACAATGCCCTCACCATGGTATAGAGAACTGGCGGCAATGCCAAGTTCTCTATGATGGATTGGACTATCAAACAAAAATATTGTTGGAAATCATGCACCTAGGAGGATTCTTGCAGAAAGACGAGACTCGGGGATGGGACCTCTTTGAAGATCTAGCCGAGAAAACCATCCAGTGGGAGCCAAGCCCCGAAAAACCTAAGAATTCACAATTTATAGCTCTAGGGGTGGGCTCTTGTCTATAGAATCTTCTGTTGCTGCATAAGCAAGGATTGCCATGCTTATGAGGAGAAGTAAAGCATTAGAGATAAAAGAGAAAGAACCAGCCATAGCCAATCAGATCAACCCTCCACATATTCACAATCCAGGTTGCACGTACTATCAAGCCCCAAACCATATTTTTGAAGAGTGCCCAGTATTCTAAGCTCACCAAGCACCACCGGAATATCTGAATGTAGCCTACACAAGGCCGCAAATAATCCCTACTCGTAAATGTACAATGCTGGATGGAGAAGTCACCCAAACAAACTTCTCTTGGAGCCAGAACAATCCCATAAGACCTAACTTTTTCAACAATGGTCCTCACCAGCACCATCAGCAATACTTCTCTCCCAATTAAGCATCCTCCTCCTCTTTTCAAAACAACCCACCGAATGAAAATTCAGTGAACTTAAGAAGAGTATAGAGACTTTTCTGAAGACCCATAACGCCTTCATGCGAAATACCGGACAAATACTGAGCAACCACATACAGGCAATTTCTCAAATAGAAGTTCAAATAAGTCAGCTAGCTAGTTTCCTGAGTGAGAGACCTAAGGGTACCTTGCCTAGTCAACCACTAGCCAACCCAAAGAACTCTAGTCAGATTTTTGAAGCTCAAGACTCCCATTGTCCACACACTAAGGTCTGGAAAAAAGTGGATAACCAAGTTTCACAGCCAGTAACTCCAAGCCTATCCAGTTCTACTTTTGCCTCACATCTAGCTTGAGTCTACGTGACACAGATAAGGACAACACAACAGAGAAAGTCAACAAGCCTATATCACCATTCCCAGATAGCTTAGGAATAATAATAAATGTATGCACATGGAGAAGATCCTTGAAATGTTCAACTAGGTCAAGTCGAATGTTCCTACCTTAGATGCTATCCAACAGGTCCCTGCCTATGCTAAATTTCTCAAGGATATGTGTACAAAGAAGAGGAAAACCATGTGCCAAAGAATGTATTTTTAGCGACTAACATCAGTGAACTCTTGTCTGGTCCCATCCCGGTCAAGTATAAGGACCTTGGATGCCCCATAATTGCCTGTACGATAAAATAGACAGAGAATAGTCGGGTACTCCAAGACCTGGGGCAAGCATTAACCTGCTTCCTCTCTCTTTGTATCAGCAACTCGGGTTGGGAGAACTGCATCCAACCCGAGTAACGATTCAGCTTGCTGACCAATTCGTGAAAGTTCCCAAGGAGAGATCATGGATGTCCTCATTCAGTTTGGGGATTTCATCTACCCAGTGGATTTTAATATGCTCAAAACCCAACATGTAGCAAACCCTAGAGCTTAGACTCCTGTCATTTTAAGTTGACCATTTCTTGCCACTGCTAATGCAATAAGCAATTGCAGAAATGGATCTATGAGTTAACATTTGGAGACATGACAAAGGAGGTCATTGTTTTGAACCTAGGTAAGCAACCCAGAAATTTAGAAGATTAAACTTTTGAGGTTATTACATTGAAAACTTGACGAGTGAGCATGAGGAGCTCGAAAAAGAATTTGAGTTGGAAGATTTTATTCTGGATGAAATTGTTGACTCTGCTGTGGGTTGGGCCTCGAACCCCATTATGTCAACTCCTAAAACTGAATTTACAAACCCTTCCAGTGAGTCCCTTCCTTAGAATTGAAAGCTTTACCGAAACATCTTAAGTATGCATACTTAGGAGAAAACAATACTCTACCAATCATAATCGCATCCCACTTGACCGGGGAGCAGGAAGAAAGATTAATGTCTGTTTTGAGGATGGAAAAAGAAGCAATTAGATGGACCATGAGTGACATAAAGGAGATAACTCCAGCATTATGCAGCACTGTATACATTTTAATGATGACGCGACTCCCAACAGGGACCCACAACATAGTTGTTGGCCCAAAGGCCTTCCACCCTAGTTTTGATGATGATTAACTCATGTAGTTATATGTACTAATAATCTTGTGATTTTAGTTTCAGATCATTAATCAAGTTATTAGTTGGTGATTAGCTTCAACAAGATGATTGGAAGCTTTCACAAGTTGATTCAAGAGCCCGAGCGTCAAAGATCATATATAACACTTGCTCGGTGGATCAAGGAGTTTGGATCGAGTCGGCTTGGAGATTGCGCTCTACAAGAAGACATCGGTACCATAGTTAGTTTTGTGTTTAGATCCAAATTTGTAAAGATTAGAATAGTATGATATGCTCAAGTTCACAACACACACGTTTCATGTTTTGAATATTGGTTTTCGATTTTTCGGTTTTAGGTTTAACCGATCTTGGTTTGCATGAATAGATAGATTCAAAATAAGTTTACATGGTTTAATGTATATTAGATTTGTTCTATATACATGCATGCTTAATTTCCTAGACAAACTTAGTTTGATAGACTATTTCATGTTTTTATGTTTTGGTATTTTTGACAAAACATATTTTGGAATTATTGACAAAAACATGGATATATAT